>CAKALU010063035.1:0-16036 GCA_916700995.1 Hozukius guyotensis
CAAACCAGAAACCCTGGATGACGAGTGACGTACGGCTCCTCATCAGAGACCGCAACACCGCCTTCAGGTCAGGAGACAGCGCACAGTACAGCATGGCCGGAGCAAACCTGAAGAGGGGCATCAAAGCTGCCAAGGGGACGTACAAGAGGAAGAGAGAGGGACATCTAGCTGACAACAATCCACGGCAGGTGTGGCAGGGAATCCAGGACATCACCAACTACAGGGGCAGCAACACCACAGCTGTCAACGCTGATGCGTCGCTAGCAGAGGAACTGAACAGTTTCTTTGCCCGTTTTGGGGCGAGCAGACCAACGGCGCCCCCTCCAGCCTACACCAGTACCACACTAACTATACAGCAACATCAAGTGAGAGGTGCACTCAGGTCAGTGAACCCGAGGAAGGCGGCTGGACCCGACGGAGTACCAGGGAAAGTACTCAGGGCGTGTGCGGACCAGCTCACAGAGATCCTCACCAAGATCTTCAACCTCTCCCTCTCCCAAAGCCACCATCCCAGCCTGCCTGAAATCAGCCACCATCATCCCGGTCCCAAAAACACCAGCCAACAGCAGCTTGAATAACTTCAGGCCCATTGCTCTCACGTCGGTGGTGATGAAGTGCTTCGAGAGGCTGGTTTCTCAGCACATCAAGGCCTGCCTCCCCCGAATATTCGACTCCCACCAGTTTGCCTACAGAGCAAACCGCTCCACTGAGGACGCCATCGCCATCACCCTCCACTCCACGCTGAGCCACCTAGAACGCCCTGGAAACCATGTAAGACTGCTCTTCATAGATTGCAGCTCAGCTTTTAATACTATCATCCCTGACATCCTGATCAATAAACTCCTGGTCTTACACCTCCCCCCCTCCACCTGCGCCTGAATAAAGGATTTCCTCACCAACAGACCACAATCTGTGAAACTCTGCCCCCATCTCTCCTCCTCTCTCACACTCAGCACTGGCTCTCCTCAAGGCTGCGTGCTGAGTCCACTACTGTATGCACTCTACACATATGACTGCACCCCCACCCACCCCTCCAACACCATCATCAAATTTGCAGATGACACCACTGTGGTTGGGCTCATCTCAGGGGGTGATGAGACGGCCTACAGAGATGAGGTCCAGCAACTGACAGTGTGGTGTTCAGCTAACAACCTGCTGCTGAACACCACAAAAACAAAGGAAATAATTATAGACTTCAGGAGAAACAGCGTGGCCCACACCCCTCTACACATCAATGGAAACTGTGTGGAGAGGGTGCCATCTTTTAAATTCCTGGGAGTGCACATCTCTGAGGACCTCTCCTGGTCCACAAACACAACGGCTGTGAAAAAGAAGGCCCAGCAGCGACTTCACTTCCTGAGAATTCTCAGGAAAAACAAACTTGAACAGAAGCTGCTGGAGTCCTTCTATCGCTCTGCGATCGAAAGCGTGCTCACGCACTGCATCACGGCGCGGTACACCGGGAGCTCGGCTGCAGACAGAAGGGCTCTGCAGAGGGTCATAGACACGGCCCAGAGGATTATAGGCTGCCCTCTGCCCTCCCTGGAGGAGATCTCCAGCTCCCGCTGCCTCAGTAGGTCCAGAACTATTCTCAGGGACTCCTCCCACCCAGCTCATCACCTGTTTGACCTGCTGCCCTCTGGCAGGCACTACAGGTCAATGAAAGCCCGCACCTCCAGACTCACGAACAGTTTCTTCCCCTGGGCCATACGGACATTGAACAAACAATAACTCTGTGCAATATTAATACTTGAATGTGAATACCTCTATCTGTGCAATATATCCCTGATGCAATATACACCTCAAGTGCAACTTGTTTACATTTTATTTATTACATCTACCCTACCTATTTTATAAGTGCAATTACCTCTGTTTACATACCTATATTTTTATATTTTACACTCTAGTGTATCACTTCTGTTTATACTTATTTATTACTTCGACTTTACCTGTTTTATATTTGCTTTATAACTGTGTGTGTTTTACCTGTTATATGTTTTATCTGCCTCGTTTAGTCTTGTCAAGTATTTGTTTGTTTTAAAGCACTGACCAGATGTGGCAACTGTGAATCTCGTTGTATTTAATACAATGACAATAAAGCTTTCTATTCTATTCTATACGTCTGCAGTGCAGCAGCCATAGTATGTTTTAAATAGCTTCCGCCTCCACGTAATTACAGATATCTGCAACGTCATTTCGCCTAGTCAAAACTCTATTTCTAGATATCTGTAATTACATTTTGACTATCCATAACTCCAGTTAGAGATATCTACAACATTATTTTGACTTGTCATAATTTAATTTTAGATATCTAAAAATGACAATGTAGATATCAACAATTGATGGGGAATTAAAGATATCTTGAACTGGAATTATGACTAGTCAGAATTATCTGAAACCCCATACACATGAATGGCAAAAGCAGTTTGAATCGTACTAGTCAAAATGTAATTACAGATATCTAAAATTAGAGTTTTGCATAGTCAAAATAGAATTAGGGATATCTTGAATTAGAGTTGTTAGAGTGGAGGCAAAATTACGTTGCAGATATCTCTAATGAATATCCTGTCCAGCTATTAAATGTTAAAACAGCTTGCCAAATAATACCTGCACTTTGAACAATTAATGAATAATGGAATAATAATGGTTTGTTAGTGTATGTTTAATATCATGTCCACAACCTGATGATGTGAGCATGTCAAGGTACTCTTTGACAGACTATATCACGTTGGTGATATGTGTGATACATGTGGGTGATACACCAGAAGTTGAGTGAAGTTGAAGTTACATTTGGTGACATGGCACAACTGATTTTATGCCATGGTGTTAATAAATCATATTTGCCTGTATGGTGTACTGTATGTTTCAGAGATTTGAAATGGGGATGATGTGTTATCCCCAGCAGATCACTTACCTTTGAACCAATTAATAATTCCTTGATTGCTGTTACGATGCAAGTGTCTCTCAAAAATTTCCACACTCCTGATCCCTGACACACCGCAGTCTTGCTCCCCTCTTGACCTATATCACATCCTATTCTTGATATGTCGCCTTCTCGTCCAGCCCCGTACGTATCATCATCGCATATAATATCTTAAGAGTTAAACAATAAATTAGTGTTAGACAAAAAAGATTGTAAAAATAGTTAAGGAACAGAATTGTTTTTTTTACATTTTAAATGTTGTTCTTACCGTCTGTGAAAAGGGTTATTGCTGTTTCCTTTTGAAAATCTAGATCATCGACCTTACAAGTAAAAACTATTGGCTGTGATTCGCTGCAGCTCCTTAGCTGGTAAACATATGTGATGCATCCATCGTTAGTGGGGTCAGCTGTGAACATGTAACAGTGTTGTTAATAAAATAAACTGATGACAGCTGAGTCCAGCCTTTCAGTATGGTCATTTGAGGAGTTTTCAACATCACTTCATACTTACCTATGGGTAATTCCTTTGAGCCATTAAACCACTTGACCTTATAGGGGGACTGCACACAACACAGTAATTCTGTCTTTCCCTCTGTCCCCAAACATTTAATGTTAACTTGTTCCTGTAGACGTATAATGGGAGCTGGTGTGATTTCGTTTGTTACATCTCTTTTTTGGTTGAAAGTTATAACTCCGCCCGTCAGACCACATTCGTAACGTCCTGTGATTAAGAAAATATAGAAAAATATTTTTAACAATATTCTGGTGAAACAACATTTATAAAATCCCAAATTATGATGTATCAGATGTCATTTCACAGTGTCATCAAATGTAGAACCCAGCTTTATATGGTGTATACTTGGGTAACTACTGCATTATTCACATTTTATGGTGATTTCATGGCTACTGATTACTTATTAGTTAACAAATTCAGCTAGCTTTGACTTACCAATATCAAGCAGGATGACGTTGTTAACCTTAAGCATAGAGTTCACGGCAGAATCAGTTATTTCAATCCTTTCACTTGTAATTTCTCTTCCTTTAAATTTCCACTCAGAATCAGAAAAATTTCCGACATTAAGGTTTTCAGGAGGCCCACACATCAGCGTCATGGTATTACCAGTATAAATGACGCGGCTTGAAATGTCCATTTGATCTGGACCTTTTGAGAAAGTAAAAGAGATCAGCTTGGAATTCGATCAAGTTAAACAAAAAGTAATCACCTACTAGCTTTTTTTAACTTACTGTTGTAAAATGCAGTAACAGCGCCAATGACGGGAGCAATATCTTTGATTAATTCTGGAATGTTTTGATTTGCTTTGGCTACTTCGACCGGATTAACTTTTGTTGTCTGAACAACGAAGTCTGTAATTATGCTTCCTTCTCTGCAAGAACAAACACAAGTCAACATTGCAGTGTAAAATGTGTACGGATTCCTGCCTCCATGTTTTTAATGCCAGAATTTCCAATACCTGAATCCAGTCACAGAGACACTCATGAACCCTGTTATCTTTTTGTACTCCTCAGTTAACTGTGGGAGAGATATGGTTAATAATATCAACAATGGAACATGATGAACTGAAAATACAAGTTACAATTGTATATGGTGTTATCAATGCACTTACCACTGGTTTTATTCTTGATTCAAGTTCCTTGTATTTAACACTTGAAGCATTATTTAAATCTTCTGTGAATGTTTGGTTTAATTCAACAAACATTTCCACATTGAATCCTGTTCATTAAAAAGAGATGAAAAACATCATCAAAGCTGTGGATAAACATTTCCGTTTTTTTTTTGTTGCAGTGTAAAGAAATGGATAAACACCAGAAAAAAAAGTAAGGTAGACAGGACAGACAATTGTGAATTATGGCTCCTTTTAGTATCTATTTGCATTACCAGTGCAGATCAATGGTAAAAGTGCTCATATCCTTTTAAAATATCCTTTGCTACAGCTTTGAGACGTCATGTGGCTGGCGGAATTTAATTAGGCAGTATTCAGTGCAATTTGGTAGATAATTTAACAATTTTTTAGGGCGTGTGCCATCACTCTCCTCAATAACCCATCCTAGTTCCCAACCACCAACCACGCATTGTCGCCTAATGCCCCGCCTCCCCTCGTCTCCCCCCTCCGACACAGGCACGCATACACTTACACACACACTGTATGGGAAAGTACAACCCCCTACTATTGTGTGTATGAAGACACATCTATGGTTACTGTCTACATTTTTCAGGAAAATCATGAAATCCCCTTTTTTTAGAAAATGTTTTTATATCAATATTTACAATGATGCACAAAGCTTGATGAAAATAACTTTAAAAGTATTCTTATAGAATTCAACCTTAACTAACCTTAACTATTCAAGATCAATGCCTATCCTTAACTGTTTGAGATCAATGCCTAACCTTAACTATTCAAGATCAATACCTAACCTTAACTGTTTGAGATCAATGCTTAACGTTAACTATTCGAGATCAATGCCTAACCTTAACCATTTCGTGAGAGTTTCCCCAACTTGCAGGTTCCCTTGTAGACACTACCATTTTCTTTAGTTATCATGGTAATATCTTTATCATGAATTCTTCTGGCCACGATAATCGTGTAGTGAAAACCTGAGATTGTGACAGCTGTAAGATATGGAAATTTGGAGCTCCACAGATATCATGCACAAGAGCTGACAGATGAAATCAATGCACTCTAAAGCCATAAATGAGGTAAAGTTCTTTTTAATGTATGTATGGCTTTCTAATGCCTGAAATTCTTCTGTCTTTCAGTCCTCTTCTGTGCCTTTACTGAAGAGCAACTATCATGGCCTCTTGCTTGAACCAATGAAGCCATACTAGACTACATATAAAAAGTGGACGCAGTCAATGTGATGTCACCCATTGGTTTGTGGACTGCCGTTTTGAGTTTTTTTTTTTTTTGGAACCAGAAATGACACGAGAGGGTGGAGCTAAGTACAACCGAATGCTGAGGAAGGTTACAATTAACTTTCACAAACTGAAAACACACTGTGAAAGGGTTAAAATTCTAAGACAAAAACTTGGACAACAGCCAGACCGGACAACCATGTATAGAAACCTGCCAATCACAAGGTAGCCACACCCTAGAGAACACCCTGCTTTTTGGTCTATTTGACTCTAAATGGGACCATCATTTACTAAATGAACATCAATGCAGTATTGAAGAAGACTTGAAACTAGCGATTGACACCATAAACTGATGATTACAATGTTTGCTGAGGTAATAAATCAAGTGAGAAGTAGGGATGGACTTCTCTTTGCAACCAGAAGAGTCGCCCCCTGCTGGCTATTAGAAAGAACGCAAGTTTAAGGCTCTTTGCATTGGCTTCTCTATTCAGACCCAGAGGTTGAACAGTGGTTTAAGATATCTGATATAAGGTAATCAATAATATAAGATATCATTTGTGATCATAAAGCGATCTATAGTGCCGCGATACCCCCTTTTTGTCAAGAAAACAATACCTGGAGCAGTTGTAGAAGGACGCGTTGTTGTAGTTGCAGATGTAGTTGTAGGTGTCGTGGTCGTTGAAAGGGTACTGGCAGCAGTTGTGCTGTTAGTGGTGGTGGAGATAGTGGTACTTGTAACTGCTGTGAGGGTTGTGATTAGAGGTGGAGCAGAGGTAACTCCTGATGTGGAGTTACCTGTGTTATTTGGGCTGGTCCCAGTAGGAGCTGAAAAAGGAACATTAGTATAATTAGTTAAAATGTCCTCAATTGTAAAGTGCACGGAACTTATAGTTTCTCAACATTATACTATAATATTACGAGTCACTGCAGTGGAGTCCTTCAAGTTCAAATAAATTATAAATTTCAACCAGGGGAGGGTTACCCCATCACCCCAGTAGGTATGTCTAAATACCTACTGGTAACATTAGGTGTTGGTGTAGCTGTGGGTGTTGTAACATTAGGCGTTGAATCTGCAAAAAAACAATTTATAACAATGTGTTATTGCTGACAATAAAAAACAAAATGATTCAAGTCTTGATTAGTTATTGCCTTTTTTTTACATTTCTTTGCTGTAACAATTATTTTTCCAACACTCACTTGTTACAACTGTTGTAGGTGTTGTGGTAACTGTTGTTGTATCTGAAAAGATGATTTTATAATCATGTATGTTAAACTGAAAAGTGAAATCCTTCAAGTTAAAATAAATTACAAATCTCAACCAGGGGAGGGTTACCCCATCACCCCAGTAGGTGTGTCTAAATACCTACTGGTAACATTAGGTGTTGGTGTAGCTGTGGGTGTTGTAACATTGGGCGTTGAATCTGCAAAAAAACAATTTATAACAATGTGTTATTGCTGACAATAAAAAACAAAATGATTCAAGTCTTGATTAGTTATTGCCATTTTCTTTTACATTTCTTTGCTGTAACAATTATTGTCTCCAACACTCACTTGTTACGATTGTTGTAGGTGGTGTAGTAACTGTTGTTGTATCTGAAAAGATGATTTTATAATCATGTATGTTAAACTGAAAAGTGAAATCCTTCAAGTTAAAATAAATTACAAATCTCAACCAGGGGAGGGTTACCCCATCACCCCAGTAGGTGTGTCTAAATACCTACTGGTAACATTAGGTGTTGGTGTAGCTGTGGGTGTTGTAACATTAGGCGTTGAATCTGCAAAAAAACAATTTATAACAATGTGTTATTGCTGACAGTAAAAAACAAAATGATTCAAGTCTTGATTAGTTATTGCCTTTTTTTACATTTCTTTGCTGTAACAATTATTGTCTCCAACACTCACTTGTTACGATTGTTGTAGGTGGTGTAGTAACTGTTGTTGTATCTGAAAAGATGATTTTATAATCATGTATGTTAAACTGAAAAGTGAAATCCTTCAAGTTAAAATAAATTACAAATCTCAACCAGGGGAGGGTTACCCCATCACCCCAGTAGGTATGTCTAAATACCTACTGGTAACATTGGGGGTTGGTGTAGCTGTGGGTGTTGTAACATTAGGCGTTGAATCTGCAAAAAAAGCATTTTATAACAATGTGTTATTGCTGACAATAAAAAACAAAATGATTCAAGTCATGATTAGTTATTGCCATTTTCTTTTACATTTCTTTGCTGTAACAATTATTGTCTCCAACACTCACTTGTTACGATTGTTGTAGGTGGTGTAGTAACTGTTGTTGTGTTCGGGTCTGTTGTTGAATCTGGAAAGATGATTTCATAATCACGTATGTTAAACTGAAAAGTGAAATCCTTCAAATGAGAGTAAATTACAGGAATTATTTCATCAAATATTAACCAGGGGCATGCTATCCTATTGCTTATTTCTAAAGACCCACAGGTAACGATAGTTGCTGGGGGAGATATTGGTGTAGTAAAGACCATTTTATGACAGTGTGCAAAAATGATTCTAGCCCTGATCACTTGCTTTTACCACATTCATACTGCCCTGCAAGTATGTGCAGTTTAAATACCAAATATCATATACCATGATATAACTGCCATGTTATAAGCATGAAGACCATTGTAACTATTCTTGGTATATTTTGGGTGTTACAACATTAAGATGTGTTGTGGCAATAGATGTTAAGTCAGGATCAACAATATTCTGATCAACTTGTTGAAAATAAAAAAAAATATATATATATATATTCAAGCCCAGATCAATTACTGCAATTTTCACTGCATTTTGATGTTGTGTCTAAAGCTTGATAATAACACGTTAACTTTAAATAACTTTAATTACACTAATTTCTTTAACGCATTAATGCAATCAACCTTTGGGAGGTTGTAGCGGGCTCAGTTTGAAAGCTAGAGTGAAGATACTGGCATGGTACCAACCATGTCATACTAGCTTGTCACAAAGGAGGTTAAATGACGCTCCAAACTTGCGCTAAATTTTGGCGAAGAAAAACTGTCATGGCCATTTTACAAAGGGGTCCCTTGACCTCAAGATATGTGAATGAAAAGGTGTAACATTTATCATCAGGTATTAGTGCTTACAATTAAAAAACAAAATAAGCCCACATCAAAATACTGAACAATTCTTTTGAAGCACCCACTTGTTACAGTTGTTGGGGTAAGTGTTGTGTTCCCACCCGTTGTAGTAACTGTTGTTGAGTCTGAAAAAGACCATTTCATAATCATGTACATGTTAAGCTGAAGAATAAAATCTGACAAGTCAATGAAGACAATAGTTGCCTTTTTATAACAAGATAGAGTAATGTAAGAATTGTTTTGAAGGACTCACTTGTTGGTGGCATTGTGGGTGTTGTACTGTTCATAGGAGGCATAGGAGTAGTTGTTGAATCTGAAAAGAACATTTTACAATCGTATATTACAGCTGACAATAATAAAACAGTGTGATTCATGCTCAGATCACAGCATTGTGTTCCGTTTAACATTGTTATATTATCTGTAAAATCACAATCCAAATCATACCCATAACGTTAACTACTTTTATGGAGTTTAGAGCAAAGTTTTGGTGAGCAGGCATATGGAGATGCGGGGTGTCAGATCCATGGAAGAGAGACGGCCAAACTGGTTTGTAATGAAGGACTTAAAAAAACACTCGTCACTCGTGCTGATTAACGGATCTCAGCGGGTGGACATGCCGCTCCACCAGAAACATCTCTAAATGCAATAAATTGATAACTTACTGAGAGTTACTTAAAATCTGTGATCAACCTGTCAATTGTCGATATACGATCCAATCGCCAATCGGCACAAACCTAGCATAGCTTAAGTATGTCACTTAAAGCTGCAGTGGGTAGAATTGGAGCAAATATGATTAAAAAAAACTATTTTTTATAAAACAGTCACTGTATCCTGACAGTAGTGCATGAGACAGATAATCTGAAAACAATCATGTGCCTCTGTGAACTCCGGTGCTCCTAATGGCATCTGCAAGATTTCCCAGACCGGAGGAAAACAACCAATCAGAGCCGAGCTGGAGTCTTGTCGTCTCTGAGCAGCTGTCAATCACTCGCAAACTCTAATCAAATGGTCAAACTAGTGAGCGCTGATCAAATATGAATCAATATTCTGTTACTGTAATGCCTATTTCTCACCTCAAATGTTTTCAGAAACCTCTTGTAGTGTACTGTTTAGCTGTAAAATGACAAAGTTTGTGACCCGGCGGCCATGTTGAGACCAGTAGAGGAAATACCAAGCACCGCCCACCAGCCGGAGAAAACTTTTACAGTAACAGAATAATGATTCATATTTGATCAGCGCTGCCTAGTTTGACCGTTTGATCAAAGTTTGCGAGTGATTGACAGCTGCCTTCGTTGAAAGAACAGCCAATAGGAACGCTCTCTCTCTCTGAAACAACCTGTGATTGGCCATTTTAAAGCCTGAAAACAGAGCCATGAGGAGGTGCAGAAGTCTAGTTTTCTCTCAGAACACTTGAATTACAAATTTGCTGAAAGGTTATTGTGGAATTTTTGCCCAATGATGCCAAAAATATTCTGCCTAGTGCAGGTTTAATCTTAATTTACACACTGCTGTGTAACAACAAGAAAGGCCATCCTGACAATCCATGGTGTAACTGTAAGGGGTATACCATTCAAATGTGTTGTGGCAATAGGCTGTGACCACTTTGCAACCATGATTTTTTCTAAGGAAGTCTGGAAAGGAGTTTAGTTAGAATATTTTACTAACATCATATGATACACAATATTTCTGAGATACTGTCAGTGTTTTTTTCTTGAACTCCAAAGTCATTAAGGTGAAATGTGAGGGTAAAATCAAGGTTAATGCTGTTAAAACCTTGTTTAAGTTCCAGTAACGACTGAAAGTCTCGTACAAACCATGGCCTGGACAAAGAAACATGATTCTGCAGTGTACTGTGGGCTGTCACACGCTGGTTTGTGTGTGAATGTCTGCGAATGTTTTGTGAAAGAAGCGTCATAGTCATAGTGACACCCGGCAATTGAATGAATGGTGCTTGGTGATTACTGTGGAATATAGACACGCCTTATCAGGCAACAGGACTAGGGAGACACCCAGTGGCTGGATAATAACTGCTTGACTGCTCTTAGCTGATGTTTCTCAGAGTGGTCCTCAGTCTATTTATTAGGCATATTAAAGGCAATATGTAATTATAAGTGAGGGAAAACATAGTCATATATTTCATCTGTTTGTTGAATGATTAAATACTCAGTCTTACTTGTTGTTGGTGGTGAGGTTGTTGTCAGAGGACAAGCTGTGAAGTCTGATGGAGGACAAAGAGAGAGGAGTAGAGACTAAGTAGATAAGAAATCTTGTAAATATGCTTTTCCAGATGTGAATTTTGTTTACAAATATATGATTTTTCTTCTTTGGTAAAATGATCATTAGCTAATTATAGACGATGCAAACTACAGATGTAATGTAAGATACTGTAATTCACGCACAATGTTAGTCTTTTACCACGGTTGCTATTGAATGTTTTTACATCACATTAGTGACATGTCAAAAAAAAGAGGCCTGCAAGTTTTTAAAAATAAGTCTTTTAAAAAAGATGCTTACTGTGCTGATTAGCAGGCTGGCAGGATTGTCCATCAGGAGGAATGGCATCGATACATCCACATGTGTTATCCGTGATGTTGTCACAGGATCCATGTGTTAAACACTGGTTACATGGCCAACGATACTGATCCTCACATCTGCATTGGTGACCACCATTGTTCGGAATGCAAACTGGGGAAATAGATATTTATCAGTGTTTTCAAAGAACACAATAACAAGTACCTGAATATTTTTTCTGGATCAACCCGTTCTCACTCCAAATACCGCCGCTTGGTCAGTGCCCCTCAGCGTCTGATACTGTCCCACTGAGGCACCCTTTAGCATCTGTATGAGACCACCCGATTTGACTGTTATCAGTCGCTATAAGCACCATAGATGGGGGTCATTAGGGAACTGCTACGCATACTATGGTGTTAAAGTGAAAGTGAAACTTAAAAGCCACACCTTCTAACACATTGTAACACTGAATGAAACATCACGTTTTGAACACAAACAAAAAGGCTTCATTAAGTTTAGGCAACAAAAAGACAGTTAACTTTAGGGAAAAACATAGTGTTTTAGGTTAAAATAACTTTGAACACAAACACAACTACACGTTGAAGGTTTCACACGCCATACAAACTCCGGTCTCCTGGGTGAAAGTCCTGCGTTTTGTGTCCCATCCATTGTCTCCGACATCCACCCCTTATGGAGTTCACACTGTTTATATTACAGCACCTGACTTCTGCCTCTGCTCATGTCATAATTACTATATACCAAGTCATTTTGTTGCCTAAACCTAACCAAGTAAACATAAAAATTAAATAAATGTACATTGGAAGTTTATTTTAAAAAGACACAGGAGAAACAAACGTGGACTTTCATCCAGGAGGCCGCTGTTTGTGTCCTGTGTGAAACCAAGTCAATGTTGACTTATTTTACCTTACTTTTGTTACATGACATAGATACTTCACTAAAGCCGTGTAAATAAGTTACGTGACAAACATATATATTTTACTAACCCTGCATTGGAAGTTTAATTTGAAAAGACACTGTATTCGTGTTACAAGCAGGAACTGTATGTTTCTTGGGAACACCGAATTTATTTTGAAAAGACACTATGTTTGTAACGGAAAACTGACACGCCGTCCCTGACACGTCCGGAACTGATGCTAGAGGGGAACCTAGAGCGTCATAGTTTGAAGCGTAGTGCCACTGACCGAATGTCTGTATTTGACGAGTTGGGAGTGAGAATGTGTTAATTGAATCTTCAATCTTTTCCATCAATTGCAATGTGAGGGCAGGAAAGCAGTGGTTGTAAAATAACAGATAGAAACTTTCTTTTTGTAAGCATCAGAGAGCATAACAAATAAATAATGGTAGAAACAAGTTGTGTACAGTTATTGTTCCTACCTGTAGAAATGTTGACGTCATTGATTTTTATGTTGTTGTTGATGGTGATGGGGTAATTGATGTTTCTCAGAGTGGTCCTCAGTATATTTATTAGTGTAACATCTGTGGTGTTCAACTCAACAGAAATTATGTATTCATAAAGAACTGGAGGAGCTACAGGGAGAGAAATTCAAGGCAATATGAAATTATAAGTGACGGAAAACATAGTCACTTGTTTCACTCTAGCATATGACACATATTTCGTCTGTTTGCTGATTGATTAAATACTCAGTCTTACTTGTTGATGGTGGTGGTGAGGTTGTTGTCAGAGGACAAGCTGTGAAGTCTGATGGAGGACAAAGAGAGAGGAGTAGAGACTAAGTAGATCAGAAATCTTATAAATCTGCTTTTTCAGATGAGAATTTTGTTTAAAAATATATGATTTAGCTTCTTTGGTAAAATGATCATTAGCTAATTTTAGACGATGCTAAATACAGATGTAATGTAACATACTGTAATTCACGCACAACGTTAGTCTTCTACCAAGATTGCTATGGAATTTTTTTTACATCACATTAGTGACATGTCAAAAAAAAGAGAGGCCTGCAAGTTTTTAAAAATAAGTCTTTTAAAAAACATGCTTACTGTGCTGATTAGCAGGCTGGCAGTATTGTCCATCAGGAGGAATGGCATCGATACATCCACATGTGTTATCCGTGATGTTGTCACAGGATCCGTGTGTTAAACACTGGTTACATGGCCAACGATACTGATCCTCACATCTGCACTGGTAACTACCATTGTTCGGATGGCAAACTGGGGACATAGATATTTATCAGTGTTTTCAAAGAACACAATAACAAGTGCCTGAAAAAATGTTTTTGATCAACCCGTTCTCACTCCAAATACCGACGCTTGGTCAGTGCCCCTCGGCGTCTGATACTGTCACACTGAGGCACCCTTTAGCAACTGTACACCGCGTACATAAGTTACGTAACAAGCATACTTTTTTAAACCCAATCCACGATCTTTTCTTAAACTTAATCAAGTAAATTTATTGCCAAAACCTAAACAATTAAAACTAAAAATTAAGTAAACCTAAGTTGGAAGTTTATTTTAAAAACACAATACAAACAAACAAACACAGACTTTCATCCAGGAGAGAGCTCTCTGTGTCCTGAGTGAAACCAAGTCAATGTTAACTTACTTTATCTTACTTCTGTTACGTAAAGTAGATAATTCACTAAAGCCGCGTACATAACTTACGTAACAAACATACTTATTTTACGTAACAAACATATTTATTTTATCCCAAACCACAATCTTTTCCTAAACCTCACCAAGTACTTTTGTTGCCTAAACCTAACCAAGTTAACGTAAAAATTAAATAAACCAAAGTTGGAAGTTTATTTTGAAAAGACACAGTACAAACAAACACATACTTTCATCCAGGAGGCCGCTGTTTGTTTCCTGTGTGAAACCAAAACAATGTTGACTTATTTTCTTACTTTTGTTGTGTAACATAGATACTTAACTAACGCCACGTGCTTAAGTTACATAACAAACATACTTATTTTACTTAACAACATACTTATTTTAACCCAAACCACGATCTTTTCCTAAACCTCACCAAGTACTTTTGTTGCCTAAACCTAACCAAGTAAACTTAAAAACTAAGTAAACCTATGTTGGAATTTTATTTTGAAAAGATTATGCATGTAACGAGCGGAAACTGACACGCCGTCCCTGACACGTCCAAAACTGATGCTAGAGGGAAACCTAGAGTGTCATTGTTTGAAGCGTAGGGCCACTTAGCGTCGGTATTTGAAGAGTTGGGAGTGAGAATGTGTTGCTTGAATCTAAACATTTTTCCATTGATAGCAAGGTGAGGGCAAGAAAGTAGTGATTGTAAAATAACAGAAAAAACTGTCTTTTTGTAAGCATCAGAGAGTATAACAAATAAATAATGGTAGAAACAAGTTGTGTACAGTCATTATTCCTACCTGTAGAAATGTTGACGTCAGTGATTTTTATGTTGTTGTTGATGGTGATGGGGTAATTGATGTTTCTCAGAGTGGTCCTCAGTAAACCTAGTAGTTCACTATATGTGATGTTCACCTCAACAGAAATGATGTATTCATAAAGAACTGGAGGAGCTACAGGGAGAGAAATTCAAGGCAATATGAAATGATGAAGTGAAGGAAAACATAGTCACTTGTTTCACCCTAAAATATGACACATATTTAGGCTAAATGCCCTGCGCACTATCATGGCATTTATACGCCTTTTCGTGCGAATGGGCTGATATAGAATATGAGGTCAACTTCAGTAAAAAAAAAAAAAAAGTTAAAATGACATGAAGACTAGGATTATTACTAGCAAGCAAAAAAACAAGAACAAACATTTTATTACATAATAAGCATAAAGTCACAATGTAAAATCTCTATCACCTGTCCTTGGCTCACAGTATTGCCCATTGGTAGGAATACTGTTGATACACCCACACGTGCCACCAAAGATCGTATCACAGGCTCCGTATGTAAGGCAGTTACTAGCTGACCAAACATACTGGTCCTCACATCGGCACTGGAAGTGGGTACCATTTGAGTTACACACTAAACAAAGCAAAAAAGAAAACACAAGTGAGAAGGAGAGAGGGAGAGAGGGAGAGAGAGAGAGAGAGAGAGAGAGCAAACTAATCAGCAATTAAAGGTGTTAAAAGATATGTGGTTTCATACATTCGCAGCCTACTTGATATATATTTCACAGGAAAATGAGACACCTACTAGATCATCACCTAGATCAATGACCTTTAAAGTGTCAGTAGGCAGTATATTTTTGGCATCATTGGACAAAAATTCCATAATAACCTTTCAGCATATTGTAATTCAAGTGTTCTGAGCGATAGACTTCCTCCTCATGGCTCTGTTTTCAGGCTTTAAAACATCTAGCCCGTGACGGGAGACTTTGACCAATCACAGGTCATTTGAGAGAGAGAGAGAGCGTTTCTATTGGCTGTGCTCCGGTCATGTGACCAGTAGTTTGGTGTTCCTTCAAGAGAATTCACAATGGCTAGCGCATCACAAACTTTCTCATTTTACAGCTAAACCGTGCACTAAAAGATGATTCTGAAAACATTTGAGGAGAGAAATGGGCATTAACATAACATAATATTGATTCATATTTGATCAGCGCTGCCTAGTTTGACCGTTTGGTCGGAGTTCGTGAGTGATTGACAGCCGGCTCT
>CAKALU010063036.1:0-15496 GCA_916700995.1 Hozukius guyotensis
CCCACACCATATTACATTGTTTTGCAGTGATCCCCCTACATCCTCTAATATACCTTGACTTAATTTCCCGCATGGATTATAAAAGTTAATTATATCTACATCACCTGTGTCAGTCCACACCTTAACCACAATTGATCCATGCTCAGTGTTTACATGCATTATCTTGTAACTCATTTCATTCTGTATGAATGTTGCAACTCCTCCACCATTGCCAGATTCCCTATCTCTTCTAACTACAGAATATCCCTTTACAACAAAATCCCACTGTGGTTTCAACCATGTCTCTTGTATACATATTACATTAGGTTTATTTTGTAAATTATCAATGTACTTTTTAAACTCCTGTCCATTTGCTATTAAGCTTCTGGCATTCCATTGTAGCAGAATTAGCACCATTAAGAGGATCCAGCCCATGTTTGAGAGGATTGTGTATCTTCATTCAGAATGTCTCTAACTGTTTCCCATTGTAACCCATTCACTTCAAGGTACTTCTCAGCTGATCTGACAATTATTTTAATCCTTTCATTGCGACTTTTTGACTGTGCCGAACAGTTGATTATTTCTGCCATAAAGAGCACAAAGTCACTTTTTCTGACTAGCAGAGTTTCCTCCTTCAACTTCTCACATCCTGCACATTTTCCAACATCTTCATTCACAGTGTTATTTTGCTTTGTCACCTTTATGCCTCCTGAAACCTTCTTTGCTGCCTCTGCATAGCTGATTCCCTGATACACCTTGACTCGCTGCACCTCTGCCGCTCTTTTGCTCACCTCACATCCACCGTACGCTGAGCTATGTTCTCCGCCGCAATTGCAGCATTTCAGCTTTGCTCCCTGGGCACATTTACCATACTCATGGTCTCCACCACATCTTCCACACCTTTGGTTTCCTTTACACACAGCCGCCACATGTCCAAATCTCTGACACTTAAAACATCTGAGTGGTGGGGGAATATACAGCCTGACATCATAACACATGTATCCAATGTAGATCTTTTCGGGAAGTTTTTCCTCCTCAAAAGTGATCAGGATTGAGAGACTGTCACTTTTAATCCCATTTCTGTTTGATTTCATGCGTTTGACTTCACTTACTTTTGCATTAGTTATGTTTGCTTTAACATCGTCATCTGGTACATTTACTGGGATCCCTGAGATGACTCCCTTGACTAGTTTTTTGTCACCAGCTAGGGAACATTGTACTTTCCTGCCATTTATTTTGTTCATCCTGATTGCTCTCCCTTGTTGTCCTCCATCCTTGCACATAATCAACAGTGATTCATTTCTCAACACTTTAGCGCTCTTTATCTCTCCGATTTCCTTACATATGGATCTAGTAAGTTGAATTGGATTCCACTCTCCAAAAGAAGCCCCTTCTTGCGCAAGTTTAACGATTACCTTATAATCATCTCTCCTCCTCTCCTTTACAGCTTCTCTGTCAACAGAATCACTATCATCCGATTTATTATTTGGATTCTTTTTACGTTTCTTTTTCCGAGCAATATCCCATTCTCCATAACTCCCGCCACCTAATTCCATCTCGCCTAACTCGCTTCCTGATCCGTCACTTCCCTCTGCCATCTCCTGTCCAGTCACAGCCCAGTGTTGCCAACCGCCTGCGTCCTCGGGTCCCCCCCACCTGGAGCTCTGCCGCCTCAAAACGGACAAATATGCTCGTCAGCTAACGAAACAACAACTATCCTAGCGCTAGCCCGAGATCACCCACCGCCATGGTTACCTCCATGGTTACCGCCATGGTTACCGCATCACCGCCATGGATGTATTAAACCGCCGCCTACTGGCTTCAATATACACTGAAGTACTTATAAAACTACAACTACACAGAGGTGGAAGAAGTAGTCTACTCACATCATTTCACGTCAAAGTCGTAATACCACAGTGTATTAATACTCTGTTACAAGTCAAAGTCGTAATACCACAGTGTACTAATACTCTGTTACAAGTAAAAGTCGTAATACCACAGTGTATTAATACTCTGTTACACGTCAAAGTCGTAATACCACAGTGTACTAATACTCTGTAATACCACAGTGTACTAATACTCTGTTACAGGTAAAAGTCAGGCATTCAAAATCTGACTTAAGTAAAAGTACAAAAGTAGCCTTAACATTAAAATATACTTCAAGTACCAAGAGTAAAAGTATTAATTATACAGAATGGCTCATTTCAGAATTTAATATATTATTGGGTTATAATTATTGATAGATTAATGTACTATCCCTTAAATGCACCTGGTAAAGGTGGGGGCAATTATAATTACTTTATATAGACCTTAATCTATAATAATATATCACATTTTATTTGTTCATAATATTTTTGCATTTAATGTGAATGTGTAAAGTAATTAGTAACTAAATGTATCAAATAAATGTAGTGAAGTAAAAAGTACATTATTTGCCTTAAACATTTAGTGGAGTAGAAGTATTGGAAGTAGCATAAAATGGAAATACTCAAGTAAAGTACAAGTACCTAAAAATTGTACTCACAATTGTACCCCCCATACATGTATACATGTTTATACTTTATATACAACACACTTAATAGATCCCATTTCTCAGCATCTTTTATTTACTTATAAGTATTTTGTATTTACTTATTTACATTGTGGTTATATGCTATATATTGCACATCTTAATGCAAATATTTGTACATATATCATATTTCTTATATTCCTATTTTTTATTTTATTACTTACTTATATTTTCTTACATATATTGTGTTTATATTGTAGCATTATGTACAATATTTACATGTTACTTACTCCTTTATTTCTATTTTCTAGCATTTTATTATATCTGTATAAGAGCAACTGTAACGCCCCAATTTCCCCCCGGGGATCAGTAAAGTATTACTGATTCTGATACATGTGTATACTTTATATACACATGTATACATGCATATGCTGTACATAACCACCTGCTTCATGTATATAAAGTAATCTAGTACTTTACCCATTCACATTTATACATTTGAATCTTTAAGGAATCCAAAAAAGATGGATCATTTTTTTACCAGATGTGCATCTCTTGTGTGTGTTTAATTTCAACACAAATAATGAGTATTTATTTTTTAAACATACGGCACGTTTTAATTTGAAATAAACTGTGTGGAAAAGCAGCCCAAATTACACATCAAACTTTTTTGTGGAATCATTTTTCTTACAAAGATTTTGACTTCTCTGGTTGCTTAAATATGCAACATTTTATGAATGATTTCCGTTACTATGATGCTATTCAAATTGCTTCTGACCCAAAAGTTAACAGCTTTCATTGGTTTTTCTCCTTCACAGCATAACTGACAACAACTCGGTGCTTTGGTGCAACATCAGATTGTGTTTATTTATTTTTTTCCCCAAATGTCCACAAGTTGTCTTTCACAGTCCTGCATGTCCAACCCCACACAGGGCAGGGCTTTAACAGTGACAGGAAATACACAAACAATATAATAACACTTAAATATTGCTATCTATATACTCTAAAACCTTTTCAGATAAGGACTGGACCGCCTGTGTTCTTAATGGGACATTTCCATTAACACTCATTCAGACTCTTTCAGGAAGTTTCCGTCCGTGTTACATTCGTGTGTTTTCTCACAGGCAGGCAGGCAGAAACAAGTGGTGAGTGCAGAACAAACAACAGCACTGCCGAGTTATAGAAGCAGCTAAATCCATTAAGCTACTCTGAGATGAAAAAAGGTTCCCAAGTCGATTCCCTTGCAGATGAAAGGAAAACCTGGTGGAACACCTTTTTAAACTGAAGCACAGAGGTGATACAAAGCTAAGAAAGCTAGTGAGTATGATTTATCGGCATCAATATATGAAGTGTTTGGCTCCAAAAGTGAAACAGACTTTTGAAAGATGACAAACTAATGGGAGTAAAATATGAAAAATAAGATAGTTACAGTCCTTGGATCACTGATAAAAACACTTGCATTTAAAAATACTGAATGATATAAACAAAGCATTTGATTGTGTGGTTATATGATGTTTTGGAGCCAAACTCTTCTTTATACATCCAACATAAAAGGCCTTCTGGTAGCTGATTTATTTTGGTTGTACCACAGACTTTTGTATGCAACTCAAGTCACTCGTAGTAAAAAATGATGAATAGCAACAAAAAAGAAGAAGATAAATACGGTAAATTCAGATAAAGTGCACAAGTGCTCATTCAAAAAACAAAGTGGGACAAATACATTCATCAGGAGTCCATTCATTCATTCATTCATTCATTCATTCACTCACAGCATTCAAGTGGTCAGACAGCCAGTTAACACTAAACCAGAACCAGTCCTGTTGGTGTGTGTTGTGTTGGTCAGTGAGTGTCTATAAGGCAGCCAATCGTCACACCGCGGTCCAGTCACGACACACACCAGAACCGCGCGGTGAGAGAGTTGTGACAGTGACCAGAGAGAGCAGCGTCGGGTCAAACGGAGGGAAACATCTATTCAGAGCTTTCAACAACGATCACAAATTACAGCTATTTTGATAATAGATTAATCGTTCCAGCTTCTCCAATGTGAGGATTTGCTGTTTTTCTTTGTCATGTATGATAGTAAAGTGGTTGTCTTTGGGGTTTGGAACTGTTGGTCAAAGAAATAAAGCAATTAGATCTGGAAAATTACAGTGGGTATTTTCTCAGTGTTTTCTAACAATTTCATTTTATTCGTTTTTTTGGACATTGGACTGAATCTTTGCTGTTTTTTCTGTCAAATATTTCACCTTTTAGGGGCCTAAATCACTTATTGAAAGGAGACCATCTAAAATATTAAAGGTGAAATGTGTTTTTGGTGGAACTGCTAACAACTAATAGACCTGATCTGAAAAATTAGTTGTTGATTTAATAAATCTGAACCTAACTCTAAGTCGGAAATTGTTTTGCTGTTTTCTTATTACACGGCTTTGTTTAATACTCAATTCTGATTGGTCAATCACTGTGTTCTACAGTCTGTTATTTCTTTATAGCAGACCGTTGTTATGGACACAGTTCTGATGTCGGACTCTGGCAGACAGTTTTTGTGTCAAACTATTGATTTCTTAAGTATGTAGCCGTGTAATAAGCAGGATAATGTACAGCGAACGGGTCTTTGTTGTGAAATAAACCCTTTATTTCACAACTAAGACCGGCTCGCTGTACATTATCCCTTACATGTTTGTTTATTTTATTGCTGTTTGTTTATTAGATAACTTTTTCTAAATTTTAGTATGTAGACAGTTCAAGCATCAGAGGGTGATCGCTTCCAGGCAGTCTCTACAAAACTGTCTCAAGTAGGTTCTTCACCATATAACTGAAGATTACAGAAAGTCCAAAACACTTATCGTAGAAGACCAGCAGGACTTTTCCATTTTCCAGATTAACATTATATCTATATTAGTTTCCCAGTGGATTATTTTTGAAGTGTTAAATGTCTGTTTGATGTACATCTCAGTGCAAAACAGAAGGACTAACCTGTTTTATATACTGGACTGTCTCTAACTGTTCAAAATGTCCAGAGAGTGAAAAAGGTTCTCCACTGTCACAGATTAGAATAGAATAGAATGGCTTCTCTCTGGCCTCGCCTCGTCATTGTCAGAACTCAATCATTTATTTCTGTAAAACTAAACTCTTATTTTGTGTCCCCATGTCGTCCTCCTCCTCCTCCTCCTCTGTGCAGGGAAAGTGAGTTTCTAGTGCAGCTTCATCCTCCAAAGTAAACTTTAGCTTCCACCAGTGTAACAGAAACTCACTGCCCTTTGATACCTTTCACACGAGGCACGGCTCATGCAGACTCATGCGCGCAGCAAATGATACAATTTCAAGGTCATCTGAATATAAATAGAGGAAAAGAAGAAAATAAAGCCACGATAGTTGAGTACAAAGTCCACATTCATTCACACATTTTTAGAAACATCCCCTTCGTCCTCAACTAACATCCGTTTCCCCTCTGCTGTGCTCGGTGACGTTTCACCTTATTTCATAATTTCATAATTGCAATATTTCTTGTGGAAAATGTGTACCTCTTTTTTTCTTTTTGCTTAAGTAGCCAAGGCATTTTGCACCAAGGAGTAAACATAAATCATTATCTTATAAATCTCAGAGGTAGAACCCTGACAATGTACTCAGTGAGGAGATTGACAGGTAGATAGATAAGACAGACAGACAGACAGACAGACAGACAGACAGACAGACAGACGAAAGTAAACGAACCCTGTCTGTGTTTAAGACGGCGTCTGTGAGTCGCAAAAGCAGCAAACGAGAAATGACAAAAGAGGAAAAAGCTATGAAGTAAAGGAGAGCTGTGGTGGAACTGTCTGGGGATTGGTTCGTTTTTGTTGTGCAATCCTGGGAGCCGCTGCTCTCTCAGACGTAGAGGATGACGCTGCTGTCTGCGGGACAGTGAAGGCCTTCGGAAGGGTTCAGGGCTCGGCAGGAGGGGGGCTGCTGGCCGGCCCCCAGGTGGCAGCTCTTCGGGTGAGGCGAGTCACAGTCGTCTGACGTCAGCTCGGCGATGTCGTCCGATTGAGTGTCCGACATCTCCAGGTCGCTGCGGATGCTCTCCGGCTGAGCCAGGGTGACGTCTCTGAGCCCCTCCCTGATTGACACTCCTGGGGACAGTCCCAGTACGGAGCCGGACAAAGCCCCGCCCCTCCTGGAGCTGCAGTCCTGAGGCTCCTCCACGCCTGAGACGGTCGCCATGGCAGCGGAATCTGGGTGCGGGGTTAGGTCCTCTTCGCTGGTCAGGCAGAGATGGCTGGGTTTGGTCTCGATGTCCACCTGGATCTCCAGGTTGGTGCACTCCCTGCAGAGACACGGGATTTACAAGCAGTCAGTCTAATGTTCAAACTACAGAGATACAGATATCTACGGACACACAGATAAGGAAGCAGACTTGCAGCCACTTTTGTACTCTGCTGGATTATTTTGGAAATGTATTCAACTGTAGTTTGACTTTTGAAATTAGCAACCCATAAATATACAACTAACAAAAGTCTCAGAGTGTGTGAAGAGGAAAAAACAGGAAGCAGAGACAAAGACACAAGACACCACAGAAGAAGACAAAAGTGTCACCTGTCAGGTAGTGTGTAGGACGAGATGATGGATCCGGCCATTCCACGGGTGCTGGCACAGTCGCTCCCTGCTCCCAGGCTGCCTGTCTCCCTTTGGGCTGATTCTTTAGCCAGCTCCCCCGCCTGCACCTCCAGCCTGGACCACAACAAACACTCATATTAATCAGGGCTGTCAATCCATTCAAATATTTAATCGCGATTAATGATTGTCCTTAGTTAATTGCGATTAATTGCAAATTAATCACACATTTTTTATCTGTTCAAAATGTACCTTAAAGGGAGATTCGTCAAGTATTTAATCCTCTTATCAACATGGGAGTGGGCAAATATGCTGCTTTATGCAAATGTATGTATATATTTATTATTGGAAATCAATGAACAACACAAAACAATGACAGATATTGTCCAGAAACCCTCACAGGTACTGCATTTAGCATAAAAAATATGTTCTAATCATAACATGGCAAACTGCAGCCCAACAGGCAACAACAGCTGTCAGTGTGTCAGTGTGCTGACTTGACTATGACTTGCCCCCAAACTGCATGTGATTATCATAAAGTGGGCATGTCTGTAAAGGGGAGACTCGTGGGTACCCATAGAACCCATTTTCATTCACATATCTGGAGGTCAGAGGTCAAGGGACCCCTTTGAAAATGGCCATGCCAGTTTTTCCTTATGAATAACTTTCTGCTTTATCAGGATAATCTGTAAATCTTGAACTACTCTTAAACTTGAGCGAAGCGTGGCTCAGTGACTTCATCTCTTCTCCTCACCTGCTGTACTTGCCGGTGCGGCTTCCCAGGGCGCCGCCTGCCAGGGTGTTAAAGTGGGGTGTGTCACCCAGCATCCCCGGGGCCACGGAGAGCCCCTCGCTGGGGGAGGTGGTGCTCAGACCGCTGACCGCACCGTCCAGACTGCTGTCGCCGAAGCTCGGGGACTTGAGGGCTCGCCACGCATCCGCCACTGCAGGATCAGATACGAGATATTCTTTGAGATCTGGTAAATAATATCCTGCTCCTCCACTGTGCAGGAAATGTTTGGCGTCCTCACCTGTGATCGGACCGTCGTCCTCATCAAAGTCAATGCGTACACCTCGTCCCTTCCCTCTGCTGACGCCACAGCCTCCTCCTCGACACAGAGAAATGGGCACCACGCCGTACACGTAGGCCAACATGATGGGCACACCGATACCTGACAAGGGACACAAACAGAAATACTGATTAGCCAATTTGTATGTGATCTTTTTTGTAATTAATGTTTTTGAGCTTCAGAGAGGACATTGAAGAAAAAAGATTCAAGTGTCCTTGAATAACTTTGTGTGTGAATCTGTGCTCTGGCTAATTGTTGCTCTGGAGTATTCTGTACAATCCCAGTAAAGTTCAAGAATCAAGTCACAGATAAAGCAAGAAAGAGAAGAAGAGAAACATAAAAAATATCTGCATATCCATTTGTTAGAGTAAAAATATTCAGTGATTCAAGTCTGAATCTCTAAAATGTATTATTATTATGCTGCTCATTGCATAAAAGCATAAATCCCTCGAAAACATGCTGTATTTATCCTGTTGTAAAGAAGCTCTCTCCTAGTGTGTCTAGACGAGGATAAACAGACTGTGTTTTGGCTGTCAGCCCGTGAGATTCACGGTGCATAATAGACGGCGGGCTTCGTCGAGTTCCTTACCGACGCTGACAGCTGCGATGACAGGGGCGGTGATGATGGACAGGGCCACGCCTCCCGTGATGGCCAGGTTCCTCCGGTGACGAGACGTCTTCTTCAGCTCGTAGTGGGCGTGAATCTGCAGCAGAGGACAGGGAGGGGGAGAGATCAGAGCTACAGCTGAACATGGGCGGGGCAGGATGGAGGTTAAAGGTCGGACCTTTGTTGAATTTAAAATGACGAGAACATAGACGTGTGTCACTGGCAGATGATTCACTTCAGCACTCCATGGTATGCTGAGTAAATGTACATAATTATCCTGATGACAACTCACCAATTAATTACAGTATAAAACACATGATTAGTGTCTTAATTATTTGCCATTAAAGTAATATATGTTGAAATGAACACCCATTGTAGCCGATAGCTGTTATTTGGTTTATGTTGTTTCAAATTTCTTTCAAAAACACTGTCAGCCTTAACCACATACACAGGATTTCAGATGACTTGAATTAGCTTGGAGCATGAACTACCAGAAAAAAAAGGTATGGTTTTGATGTCTATGTTGTCATATATAGCCAATAAGTAAAAATAAAAATGTATTCTTCTAAAAAAAAGGTTTTGAACGAGCAGAGCAGGGAAGAAAAATGGTTTGGTCCCGTGCCCTGCAGCCGCCCTCTTTGTTTCCTTCAGACTCTATCAAGGCCGCTGAAAAGCCCAAATAAATTCCTCCACAAAAAGTTTGTAAAATCTTCTGATTATTTATTTAATTTTTCACATGTTCTTTAGTCATATGCTGTTTCAAAGCTATCGCCACACTGTCAGGAATGTTATAGGAAAAATGGTGAATTCAGCTGTATTTTAGGCAAATTTGAAGTATATATATTATGAAATCAGAATCATCGTAAAAGAAACTAAAACTCTTGTGTATCTTGTGTGTATTTGTAGAATGTAAACTCCTCCTGAGGTTGTTAAAACCGATAAATTCCCAGAAAAAAATACCAAGGACACGACATTTTTATGTTGTAGTGGGCTCAGTTTTATAGCTAGAGTGAAGATACTGGTTTATGAAAGTAGAAAAACCTAAGAAATACCTATACCTAACCTATACTCATACTAGCTTGTCGTGAAGGAGGTTAAATAACGCTCTAAGGAGGAAAAACTGGCATGGCCATTTTCAAAGGGGTCCCTTGACCTCTGACCTCCAGATCAGTGAATGTAAATGGGTTCTATGGGTACCCACGAGTCTCCCCTTTACAGACATGCCCACTTTATGATAATCACATGCAGTTTGGGGCAAGTCATAGTCAAGTCAGCACACTGACACACTGACAGCTGTTGTTGCCTGTTGGGCTGCAGTTTGCCATGTTATGATTGGAGCATATTGTTTTATGCTAAATGCAGTACCTGTGAGGGTTTCTGGACAATATCTGTCATTGTTTTGTGTTGGTAATTGATTTCCAGTAATAAATATATACATACATTTGCATAAAGCAGCATATTTGTCCACTCCCATGTTGATAAGAGGATTAAATACTTGACAAGTCTCCCTTTAAGGTACATTTTAAACAGATAAAAAATGTTGTGATCAACTATGTACAATCATGTGATTAATCACGATTAACTATTTTTAGCGATTGACAGCCCAAGTCATAACTTGTCATAGAGAAACAGATCTGCTTCACTTCTCTCAGTGGAAAGATTCAGTCAGTAATTCTCTGACTCAGACGACCAAAGCTCCTCAACACCTGGGCAGGTTTTAACATGAAGGAAACAAATACAGTATGTACGGGTGAGCAGCTGTATCTGAGGCTCCAGTTAATCCAACTAGTTAACCACGTGCAACTCTTCCCACTGTGCCTGTCTTCAACAGGCTTCAATTTAAATGTGCAGTTCCACTGTTCTCCATAGGAGAGTGCTAGAGAACGTTAATGTGCAGCCAAATACCCAAATATATATCCCTGAATTTAAAAATATCTGTCAGGATCTCTGTCTTATGTCATAAACACCTCATATAAAACGTAAAAGAAAGCTGCAAACGTTTCTTAAAGTATTCTTTAAAACATTTAAGACGCTTTAATAACTTAAAGACCTTCAATTTAGACAATTTGAGATGTTTTAAGGACCCAAACTGAACCAAAACTCTGTCCTCCAAAGGTTTTAATTTTTAAGTGGTGAAGTCTGTCTTTAGGTCAGTGTGAATGGAAACCGTTTTGTGGTACTCAGAGGAACTGAAAGTGCTTTCTGTTATTTCTAGAAAACGTTTAACATTGTGTTAAAAAACGAGGGCGGCTTACTGAAACTCAGAAACGTTTTTTTCATTCTGCAATGTCGTAAATTCCAGATAATCGTCAGAGGAGGAGGATTGTGAAAGAATGACTGTGGCAGAGCTGTAAACTATTTGTGTGTGTTGCCACAACGCTGAGGTTTTCCGCTTCTGGTTTCTGTAGCTGAAGATAAACGTTAAGTGAACTGACCAGAGAGATTAAACACAGTGAAACTCAGTGTGAAGGACAGCTTCAGGAAAGGTTTGTTACTATCAGTGTGCACTTCTAATGTTTATAGAATTATAGAAAGATAACAACGTGCCAGATCAAGATTATGAAGACAAAGTTTCATAATCAGCTCCTCTTAAAGGGGAACTACACTCATTTACAAAATTCATACATGTTATTCCTATGGTCGAAGACAGTCCAAAAATATTAATAAACATGAACAACTCTCTCACAAATCCATAAACTAGAGTGCTAAAGCTCAAACTTGTGATGTCATAGGGTGTAAAGTGTGGAGCTGCTCCATAGACGATGAATGGGGAGAGATGTTCGAGATGACACATAGAGCACCCAGGGTGATGTTCTGAGTATACGGGGACATTTTCTGTTTCACTACTGAGAACTCTACAATTTTGAGTATAAAAAAGAAAACAAAATCAATCTCCCATTGAGACTTACTTCTCTGGTTTCTGGTTTTGAGAGAGAGGAGCTCATGTTCACTAATATTGATTGGACTTTCCTCGGCCATGGGAATAACATATTGGAATTTTACATTTAGGTGGTGTTCCCCTTTAAAAAGTCCCCTCATGGTCTCTTATTCCTATTTCCTTTTCACAGCTTTTTCAATTTATATGCTGGATTTAGTTTGAAAGTGCGTCTTAAAAAGTGAAATTTTGTAATCACTAACAAAAAATAAGATAACAGAAAATCCAAATCAATCAAGTCACCAAAACGTAAACAGTTAATTAAGAATTAAAAAAATAATAATAAATAAAAATAAAATATATATATATTTAGATTATATTTTATGTAAAGCCTTTCTTTTGGACCATTTAGCTTTAAACTATGGACTTTAAACAAGGTCAATGTGTACTTTATTCACTTGAACTGAAACTGAACAAACCAGAGGAAAAAGAAAAAAGTCAACAGTACACTTGATGAAAAACCAACAAAAACAAACTGAAAAAAGCAAAGAAAAAAGGACAAAACAGCAACCGATCTGATCCTGGTGAAAACATTGATTTATCTGCAGTTATGTTTTAAATAACAAACATGCAGCCATTTACGTTTTTGTGTTTTCTCGAGTATTAAATCTTGAAACCATGACACGATCATTTAAAGGTCAAAGCACTGCATTCATTAGCTGAAGCTTGTTCCTCTCTGCGGGTTTCTCACCTTGCGGCCGACGTAAACGGGGATGCCGATGACCATGGCGGGGACGGCGATGCCTGCGATGAGGGTGATGCCGACTGGAGCTCCGATCAGGGTACCCAACTGCCACAAAATCTTCTTCTTCCTGCTCCAAGGCTTCTTCCCCCAGAACGTACAGCCAGATGGACTGATGGAAGGGAAACCCAGAGGGAGGGAAGAAGAGAGGGATGAGGGAGGACGGGAGATGGAAGAGAGGAACATGAATGAGTTTACAGTTTCACATCTGTGAAATGTAACAAAAGTCTAACATAGAGCTGATATAAAAAGTGAAATAAGAGAGTTGGGTACCTGAGGTAGTGCAGGTCGGAGATCTCCTTCATGCAGAGCCAGCAGAACTCACAGCCGCAGACGGCGCAGGTCATGTGATTGCAGCTCCCGTCGTTCATCTTGATGATGTAGGCGCCACAGCGAGGGCAGGGCTTGATGTCATCAGCTGGGGACACAAGGAAGTTTAGCACTTAGTGACATCACTCATATCAAGACATGAAGTAGTGATGGTGAGATGAAGCTCCATGAGGCACTGAAGCTCTCCAACAAATTGGTTTGCAAAAAGGGTTCATTTCACGAGGCTTCATCTGGACTTCATGTGCACATGAAACCACCTGTCGGTCGAAGAGTGTAAAAGAGGCAGATATATTACAGATGTGAGGCAGTGGTTTAACCGAGCAGCGGGCAGTGATTGTTCTTGTATAACTACATGAAAATGATAGAGGGGAGACTTTATCGGCTTCGGGCGTCTTCATGGACGTCATTGGTCTAAAACGATACAAGCCTCGATACGCGTTTCACAGAAAACTTCCTGGATTACTCGACACACGCTCCGAAGCCTCGGCACAGCACGTAACATCACTAACATGAAGGATTTCAATGACATTTGTTTCTTTAATTTCCTTTTTCTGCATGCGGTTAAAAAGTTGTGGAGGAATATTTTGACATAGTAGGAAACATGGTTATTTGCTTTCTTGCCAAGAGTTAGATGAGAAGATCGATACCACCCTCGTTGTTTGTACAGGGGGAAGTTTACACTAAGTGCCGACCACGTTTTGTCATTTTTACTCTTTGGTTCATGTACAAATGAATCAAACAAGATTGAAGGTGTTATTTACTGAGCTTTAGCTGGTATGTGGATTTTGTTGGACGGAGCCAGGCTAGCTGTTTCCCCCAGTTTCTTTATGCTAAGCTAAGCTAACCAGCTGCTGGCTTCATATTTATCGGACAGATATGAGAGTGGTATCGATCGTCTCATCTACAGTAACTCTCAACAAGAAAGTGAATAAGCGCATTTCTCAAAATGTTGCCAGTTCCCTACTTCATTAAAGTAGTCGACATCCCCCTGAAAGTGTCCTCCCAACTCACTGATGTTGTGAAACTCAGCTGTGAACTATGTCATTTCAAAACATCAGCAATGACTCTGAAACATTTGGGTTTTTAAGGCGTTCAATAACATTGAGTAAAAAAAGAGTATATATTTAAATCCCTCAGGTAATCTGAAATATTATTAAACTCTTGAAACACATTTTTGTATCTGGTTAAAAATGATCACACCTTTTACACTTAATCTGAATTAATGTATTCATAAAGTATCAAAAGAAGGTTAAAAATTCCTCCAAAACAGAAGAAATCCAAAAAAATCCTTGAATGCATAAGATTCAGATTTGAAATGTATCTGAAATGTAAGAGAAACAATGGTCCCATCTAGTCCGTTCCTCCCCTCCTCCCCCTTCTCTTGGCAACAAAATCAAAGCTCATTAGAGTAATGGATCAGTTTGTCCTCTAATGCATTTTAAAAGAGAGACGGCCAAGAAGCCAACAAAAAAGTCAATTTAGTGTGTGTTTGATGCTGGGAACGCTGTCTGCTCTTTAAAGGGCATTTTGGCATTTTAACTCGGAGAGACTCTGGCAGGTCTGTTTCTGTGTGTGTGTGTGTGTGTGTGTGTGTGTGTGTGTGTGTGTGTGTGTGTGTGTGTAGTTGCTATTTTTTGTGTACTTCTGCATTCTGCTGACACACTTTGTTATCCTCCCTTTCTTCTGCTCTTATCTTATCTCTCTTTTCTTCCCATTTCTTCTCCTCTCTCTCCCCCTGTCCCCTTATAGCCGTCTATATCCCGTTGACTAATCAGCAGGTATGAACAGACAGACGGACAGACAGACAGACAGACAGACAGACAGACAGACAGAGAGGGAGCGGCCTGGATTTTTTTATGAGTCAGTCTCGGTCTTCTGGATTGTCATCAGTCATGAATACTTGGCAGAGAGAGGCAGACTGGAAGTGGTGAATTAAGGGAAGATAGAGAGGGAAGAGACTGAGGACAGCTGGAGGGATTTAATTAATAGATTTTTAATCAAAATGGAATTAAAGACATGCACACACACACACACATGTAAGGATGTTTCCATGCACAAGCACGGATGTTTGTAGAGATGTTTGTATCTATCATATCCACTACAGAGTGAATTAAAGGACTACCTCAACATTTTGGGAAATACACTGTTTTGCTCTCTTGTAGAGAGTTAGATGAGGAGATCAATATCACTCTCATGTCTGTGCTGTAAACATGAAGCTACAGCCAGGAGACAGTTAGCTTAGCTTAGCATAAAGACTGGAAACAGGGGGAGATGGCTAGCCTGTCTCTCTTGTCTGGTATCTGCCTACCAGCACCTCTAAAGCTCGCTGATGATTAACATCAAATTTTTCCCTTCAGCATTTTAAAAAAATGTCTGTCAATGTGTAAAAGTGCAGGGTATGTTCCTGAATATCTACAATACAGATTAGTTTCAAATACGGCTGTCAAAGTTAACGCGATAATATAATAACGTGATAATAGCGCGTTAACGTAAATTTCTTTTAACGCCACTAATTTCTTTAACACATTAACGCAACTTGCAATTTTAGGTTGTAGCGGCTCAGTTTTAAAGCTAGACTGAAGGCTAAATAATGCTCCAAACTTGCAGTAAATTTTGCCGAGGAAAAACTGTCGTGGCCATTTTAAAAGGGGTCCCTTGACCTCTGACCTCCAGATATGTGAATGTTAATGGGTTCTATGGGTACCCACGAGTCTCCCCTTTACAGACATGCCCA
>CAKALU010063036.1:24241-34241 GCA_916700995.1 Hozukius guyotensis
CTGCTGCTGCTTAGCTTAGCTTATTAGCCAGCTCGCTAGCTGGCGAGCATGGAGAAATATATGAGTCAGTCCATATCGTCAAATGACGCTAAACCCTAACGAGCTAAATTGAGAGAATATGACGACAGTTATATCGAGCGACAGCGCCGGGAGACCAAAATGCGTCGTGTGTCTTCAGGTGCTAGCTAACTAAGGAAGCCATGAAGCTGGCCAAGCTAAAGTGACATCTGATTACAAAGCACCCGGAATATCAGGGCAAAACAAAGTGGTGTTAACATGATTCAAACTGAAATGTGTTTCTGTTTATCACTATCAAACAGGTGTGAAGGATTTAGGTTGAAAACTTTTAGAATAGTTCCAATGACATCTAAGAGTATAAATGGTAGTAAGAATTATGCTTAATTGGTGTTACGATTATGAGGGGGTCCTTGGTAAATATTCTCCCCTTTAAGGGGTTCCTGTCCCCAAAAAGTTTGAGAACTCCTGGTCTAGAGAACAGCTGCCTGTTGGATCTAAACTGAATCCATGTTTATCTTTCACTTGTCAGTTACTCTCATGTACATTGTCTACTGGATATCTCTCGAAAGAGATAAGATACAAAAACCAGGTCACATTTGCATAACTTTCCCACAAGTGGGCCAATATGCAACACACACACATACACACACACACACACACACACACGCACACGCACACACACACACACACACACACACACACACACAATAGGCCCATTCTCAGCTATAAAGCCTCCATTCACAGTTATATTGAAGAGATTCACACCTATTTTACTGTTTCTGTGGAAGCAACCTCTCCAGTGACCGACAGTCTGAAGCTGTAGCTGGCAGGTGTGTGCGTGTGTGCGTGTGTGTGTGTGTCTGTGTGTGTGTGTGTTTGAGTGCGCAGAGCCGGGACTGTTTGTGGTGAATAATAATTTGGACTTAGTCAACATGTCTGATGTAAAGAGGTGGTGAGTCACTGCTGGCGTCAGACAGGATGGTCCTGGTAAATATGTAGGTCAGCACAGCAGTCAACCTCTCCTACAATGATACTGCTGCAAACACACAGGTACCAGGTACTGACTTAAATCCATACCCTGTCTGCTTATCTTTACCTACCTACATGACCTTCAGAAACCCAACACTAAAATTGTGCTTTTTTTCCATGAGGTATGGCCAGAATGTCTCCCTCCACTCTGGTCTCACAGACGAAGGCTCAAAGTTTATTTTACCCAAGTTGTAAGTCGTAAAATCATACAAAAATAGTGTGTGAGAAACAGAGGCAGCATTCTGTGGAAGGACTGAGCCAAGGGGATCATTAACAGGCTCTACCTAAAACAATATTTACTATATCGATCCAAGAAATGCCTCCAGTGGTTCATTGTCATCCCCACTGGGAGAAAAAATGATCCCTCTCATAGACTTGTTCAGTCTGAACACAGTAGCTACAAAAACAACAAGCTATAAGGACAGAAACGGATGCTCACATGGATCTGGCAGCAGAGGTATGACACAATACAGACAGTAAAAACACCAAACCTAATTAAACTGAAAATATTGCAATATTCCTCAGAAAGAAACCAACATCAAAGCAGTTTATTCTGCAGATTGTCACGTAATGTATTACAGATGTTAATACAGTAATTCATACTCATTTTGGGTGCATTTTACTGCTTATGAATTCAAGTTTTTACTTGTAAAAGAAAAACGATTTTGGTGTGATTTATGTGACAAGCTGCCTAGAATTATGGATACGCCGATCCCATTAGATCCAGAGCTCTGTCTCCTAGGAAACGTAACAAACTTGAAACTGAGTCAGAGTTCCAGAAAATTCATTGTCATCGCTCTGGCCGTTTCCACAAAGTGTACTGCACTAACCTGGAGGTCAGATTCCCCCCCTCTCTATATCAAAATAGATATCATAAATAACTAACTGTATGCCCTGAGAGAAAATCACGGATGTCATGAAAAACAGATATGATGTATTTTTGAGGATCTGGCAGCCTTTTATTGAATGCATGGAAACATTACCTCTATCAACTCTACTCTACTCTACTGCTGACTCGCTGTAACCTTCAAACTGGCTCCAATGTAGGCCAATACTAACGTCCAGACATAAGTATGTCACAACATAAGAACTGTGTATTTATTTATCATTTTTATTTTTACATGTTTCATTTTCATTATTTCTTTTTATGTATTTCTTTTGTTTAAATTATTATTATTATTATTATTATTATTATTATTATCATTATTATTATTATTTTGTATTTTGTAATTATCACTATTATTAATAAATTAATAATGTTTTTTATCTGCTTGTTTTCTGTTTCCTATGTTACTTATATGGGAATAAGTTGTACTGTTCTTGCATGTTTGCAAACTTTAAAACTGAAAGTATAAAAAAACTAAACATTTGTTTCTTCTTTGTAAAATGATGAATCCCTACCATTTTAAACATAGTTTAAAGCTCTATACAATATCCAGAGCATTAAAATAGCAGCAAACAACTATTTGCTCTCTCTAAGTCTCTCTCCCTCTGTGTGTGTTGTAATCAGAGCTTCTCTGTGATTTGTTGATATAGCCGGGCCGGCCGTGTGTGCCTTTTAGTGCATGTTAGTGCATGTGAGGGTGCCCCACTGGCTAGCTCACGGCCGCCGCTCTGCACTGCTCCGATAACACCATCCAGTTTGGGGCAAGTCATAGTCAAGTCGGCACACTGACACACTGACAGCTGTTGTTGCCTGTTGGGCTGCAGTTTGCCATGTTATGATTTGAGCATATTTTTTATGCTAAATGCAGTACCTGTGAGGGTTTATGGACAATATCTGTCATTGTTTTGTGTGGTAATTGATTTCCAATAATAAATATATACATACATTTGCATAAAAGCAGCATATTTGTCCACTCCCATGTTGATAAGAGTATTAAATACTTGACAAATCTCCCTTTAAGGTACATTGTGAACAGATAAAAAAATGTGTGATTAATTTGTGATTAATCGTGATTAACTATGGACAAACATGCGATTATTCCTGATTAAATATTTTAATCATTTGACAGCACTAGTAAAAATAAACTCTTTTGATTTTAATGACGTGTTGTCTTTCTTCTAGTACCTCCCCCTTAGGACAAACAAGTTTCACAGCCTACAGACATGATCCTGAACGTAAGCAATCATTTAAAAAAAACATATTAAATATGAAAGTAAATCTTTCATCCTTTATGTAGGGGTATGACACTCAGTCATGGAGACACCGAAACAAACAGAAATGCACAGACATGAAGGCACATATAGACAGATTTATGCAAAGATACCACACAGACGCTTTGGCCTTCCCCTGCGACAATACCAGTATTACTGTACAAAACCACAGCAGAAAAACACCACCGAATAGCTGCGTTCCTCCTTCCCACACACACACACACACACACACACATACACACACACAGAAACACAAACACAATGAATCACTCTTGCTTTCTATGATGAAACAAACGCCTCCAATTTGTTCCAGAAACCTAACGGGAGCTTCTCGACCTCCAAATCCACCTGACTCTCCCCTCCTCCGACCACGAGGCCCTCTAACCCAGTTACACTTTCACATTCAACTTCCTCAGCTTCCTCGTCTTTCTCTTTCTCTAACAGAGAAGGTCACGCTTCATAATGTCTTTAACCAAAACCGAGAAATACCCTTATCATTTATCAGGAATCTGAAGCACTACTGTTCATCTGAAATCCAGGCAATTACAGCAGAATGAGGAAATAACCGAGCGAGTGATGTGATGCATCGGAGGGAGAAAGAGGAAGAGAGTGATAGAAAAGGTTTAACAGACATTACAGCTACTGGCCTGATAATGATGATATACAGCAGCCATCCTCTCATTAGCAACGCTACCAAACACTATTGTGAGCTAATAGGCGATGACTTCTTCATTCTAAACCAGATGAAGCTCGAACAATTTAATCTGAATAGACACAGACTTTGTTTGTTTGTCCAGACTTTGAAAAACTAAATGACAAGTTGTTATTAATTAATATTATTATTATTTTACCATTTACTGAATGTAATGGGAGTTCATTTAGTTTATTTTTAATCATTTTAATATTGTTTGTTCATTAACATGTATGTGTCTATGTACAGTATATATCACATATATGTTTATATTATTATAATACTGGATATTTGTAAGTACGCATTGCATACATAATGTTTTTTACATGTTATATAAAATGTTGAAAAATCAATAAACATATTGTTGAAAATTGTTGCTACATTTTCCCCTTTTTGTCCCACTCATACTAGTTTAGTTTCTGTTTCTAAAAAATGACTTATTTGTTTTTATATATTACACAAGGTGATTTCCCCGAAGTTCATTTCAGTTCCAGGACAAACCTTTGAGCAAATGACAGATGAGTGCTTAAAGCTATTTTGTGTTTGATCTCTGATCAGACGTCTTAATAATATCACAGAAACAGGGAGATGGGAACAAACAAAGCTGAAACTGGCACAGATGAGCCCAGACCAGCACTTTAAATGCTTCATCTAACTTCTATAACAACTATAACTTAAGTTATCTTAACCCCAGCTCCAACCCTTAAATTGTCCTTTTTTCCTATGAGGACTGGCCAGAATGTCCTCATTGTACTCACACAGTCCACTGAACTAGTGCTCAAACAATAACATGATTCATCTATTCATTCTATGAAAAGTCTAAAATATCAAACGTGGTGGTTCCAACTTCTCAAATGCAAATATTTGCTGCTTTTCCCTTTTTAAAAAAATATATATATATATTGCAACTCAAATATCTTTGGGTTTTGTGTCTGTGTGTCAAGAACAAGCAATTTCAAGAAGTCAACTTGGGCTTTCAGAGCTAGTGACAGGCCTTTTTCAGATTTTCTGTAAATTTAAAGACTACTGAATGACTCATCGTAAAAATATTAGTTGCAGCCCAACAGTAAACACAGAGACAAAATAAGTGAGAGACATAGACATGTAGCCTGGTAGCTGTCTGCTGCAGGGGTCAGCAGATTAAATAGACTTGATACTAGCATAGAAACAGAACGATTGCTGTAATGAGCACAGACGAAGAGGACAGCAGTGAGGACATCATGGACAGTGTCTTACCCGCAGTCAGGCGCCGGGCACCATCGGCAGTCTGGATCGGAGGCGAGGCACCTCCGCAGCAGGAACTCCTCATACTTGTCCAGCAGGGCCGCGTCATCCAAGATGTCCGCCACCTGTCGCGGGGACAGTCTCTCGGCACATTCGGGGCAGCTGAGCTGGACTCGACTCTCTGTGATCTCGATGCGGAGGTACTGCCGCAGACAGCAGAGGCAGGAGCGGTGGCTGCACCCCAGCAGCTCGGGGAGCTGGTCGGCGGGCTGACGCACCAGGCACAGGGGGCACTCCAGGAGGTCGGCCTCCCCAGAGGAAGGGGCTCCACCCAGGGACGACTGGCTGGAGTAGAGTGGCTTTGAGGGGGTGCTGGAGGCGGCATCCTGGGGGGTTGTGGTGGCTGTGGTGGTGGTCGTCGTTGTGGGAGTAGCAGAGGCTGCGGCGGGCGCTGAGTTCAAGGCAGTAGGGAGAAGCTGTTGTTGTGTGTGTTGAAGAAGGGATAAAGGGGTGGCAGCTCCTCCTTTGGGGCCCCTGGCCCCCCGAGAGCCCCGTTTGCTGTGGAAGAGGCTGTGAAAGGAGATGCGGCCCTGGCGTTTGCCCGCCGCACGGCACTTAGGGTTGGGGACGCCGCTCACTGAGGAGTGAGGCGACTCTGAGTCCTTTTCTGATCCCATTTTCCCAGAAGAGACACACAGGGGAGGTTATTGTCCCCTGAGACACGCTAATGTATCGCAGAGGGACACTCAGCTACACAAAAACACACTCAGTCACACACACACACAAGGGAGGATTTGTCCCCTTGTGAGAGCCAAACTGGAATGCAAATGCTACTCAAGCTCCTGTTAGAGAAACTTGAGCCAGTCGCCTCCTTCTCTTCCCTTTATGAGAAACAAAACGCTACCAGGAAAAGACAGAGGGAGATTACAACGACGTAAAAACAGAAAACGAAAGAGATTGCGCAAGTTCAAAGTGAAGAAAAAAATCCCCGTCGGCTCCCAGAGTTTCTCTCAAACTCGGCAGTCAAAAGGTTCACAAAGAAGAGAAAGCAGCGAGTCTTTCATCTCCCAGGCAGACGTCGAGGTGAAACATTAGTGTGATTCTCAAAAAGATTAACGTCTGCTCCAATCAATGACTCTCCTTAAAAATAGAGAGGGTAAAAAAAGCAGAAAACAGAAAGATCCACAGGGCAGAGTTCAGCCTGGATGTTGTGATAATTCCTCAGTTTGGATTTAATTCTCTTCAGCTGTATTCAGAGCCTCTCCACCGCTCGTCTTCCTCTCGGTTCTGTTGAACGCCGGTCTCTCTGAACAGTCTTTTCTGTCAGGAAGAAGAGAGCAGGAAGTTAGCACAAAGAGCATGCTCAGTATGACACACACCTCTCTCTCTCTCTCTCTCTCTCTCTCTCTCTCTCTCTCTCTGTCTCGGCTTTGCTCGCCCTGGGTTTCAATTTGATCATTAACTCTTGTGACCCTATACTGATGATCCATCTGTGCTGATTACATTTAAATATACAGACCGACTCATACATGCGAGATAATGCTAGACTACATGTGTTAAATAGCCACGATTAAGAGGTTAACTTTAAATGAGACAAACCAACTAAAATACATGACATCATCAACCAGTCTGACCAATCATGTATTCATGTGAAACCAGTCTCTCTCTCTATCTCCCTCCATCACGCTGAGCTCCGCGAGCTCTTCCTCCACTTCACACTGCGCTGCTAGTGCCGTTGCCATGGCGACGCTCACTATGAGCGAGGCAAACAGCGACCCACTCTGTGACTCTGGCACTTATGTATACGCACGCATGCACTGCACGCACACACACACACACACACACACACACAAACACAGACGCATATAAGCATGAGCACAATTGAGCTGGTAAAGAAAAACACAATGATACACATGTAAATATACACTCTCAAAATGTGTGCATACACACACACACACACACACACACACACAAACATACACTTCCAAATCCTAAAAACAGACATTAAAAACACGTTCAAACCTGTGAATGAATGAATGAATGCGTGCTGAAATTCATCAGTCACACACATTGCATATACAGTACTGTATACAGTATATACATACACACACACAGCTCTACAAGTGAAAAGTGATAATTATGCACACACACACACACACACGTATAATTACATCCTGTGTCTTCACTACAATTACAGGCTGTGTGAGCTAATGTTAAGGAGTGTGTGTAAGATACACTTAACAGCTCTTATGTGTTATTAGTACGTTGCATGTTATGTTTATATTTAAAATTCACGAGAGAATGTGTAAATATGCATCATTGAGCTGAAAGAAGGTTTCTCAGCAGCACAAACAGAGAAATGTCAATTATGATACAATAAATCAACACTAAACTGAATTTAAAGGACTCAAAAAGTGCAAACTGACTCCCATAGCAGTCCAGATGTTTTCTGGTTTTCTCTCTCTGCGCACCAAACGACTGACCGGCTCCTCTCCTGGCTTCACAGATTTGATTATGGTTGAAGGCCAGACACACACACACTAGTAGTGCTGATCCAGTATACCTCAGACCATTCAGGAGATTGTGACCTGCGTGTGTTCAGGTGATTGACAGATTAGCTGACCAATCACTGAGGAGCAGGCGGACAGGGACGACTTCAGGCTGAAAACTCAGCCTGAGTGGGGGCTGGAGCCGATCCCAGCTGACATTGGGCGAAGGCGTGGTACACCCTGGACAGGTCTCCAGACTATCACAGGGCTGACACATAGAGACAGACAACCATTCACACCTACGGGACATTTAGGGTCAACAATGAACCTAACCTGCATGTCTTTGGACTGTGGGAGTAAACCGGAGAACCCGGAGAGAACCCACGCTACTAACGCGGGGAGAACATGCAAACTCCAAGGACCCCTGGGGACCCCAAGCCGGATTCGAACCTGTGACCTTCGTGCTGTGAGGCGACAGAGTTTACTATTTACTGTGTTATGTATTTCTTATTCATTTTTATTCTTGTAAAGCAATTTGTGAATCATGTTCTATGAAAAGTGCTAAACTACATAAACATATTATTATTATAATATTATTATTGTTTTCACCTTGTGAGTCTCTGTGTGAGTCCTGGAGACACCTACTGTAGCTGGAACTACCACAGAGGCAGTTTAGAGTACTTTGCCAGGTGTTTATATGTCTGTCTGTTGACAGATTCTGTCACCGCGATAGCGTCACAACTGTGCAAGAAGAATAAGGAGAATTGGGCATACTGTTACTGTTTATGGTCATTTCAGTGAGCTTTAATTTACATTGATGCATTATTTTGGTGTTTGTAGAAACTTTTAGAGCCACTCTGTATAGAAGAGTATAAATGAAAGAAGTGAAAGAAGTATTCAGATCCAGTCTGTGATTCTAATACAATAATACACTTTTTGTCAAATTCAGTGAATATCTCCTCACGGACCGCTGGCTGTCTGTTCTGTGTGTTCATACATAGCCCTGGCTGTAAATGGGAAACAAACAAAGAATGAATGTTATTCTCATTGAATGTAATTTTTTGCATTCAAAGCTTCTATTGAGGTTTTAGAATGAAGCCTATAATGTCTGTCAGGTGCGACTCTTTCTTTGTGTGTGTGCAGACTGGAGGCCTTGGAGGTGCAGTGTGTAGGATCTGGCGCCATCTATTATATCATTATAATATACAGTATACATATATATATACTGTATATATCATATTCTATAAGATCATCATATGTTTGTAGCGTCACTGTCCTGTGAGAAGCACGTATCTTTAAAAGGTCAACGTTCTCTAAGTTGAACCTCTGTGACCGTTGTGATGATTCACCCTGATTCCTCTCTAACATGGAAACACTTCTGACTCTTCACCACAAAGTAAAAACTACGACATGTTTGACATCTGCAGCCTTCAGACAGATGTGAGATATTGATAAAGTACATTACAGCTCCAACACGCTGCAGGCTGCAGGAAGAGGAAGGAAAATACTTCTGAGCTGAAGTCAAAAAATCAATAAAGGAGGAGGATTTCCACCGGTAGACAGAGTAAATGGTGAAACCTACGTACTGTACAAACACATCCATTTAAACGGTTGCCATGGCAGCCATCACTCGCCATCTTCTCGGGGGTCAAACCGGGTCCTAATGAAATGTGTGTAAGTGTATAAAAAGCCTGCCGTTCCTAAATATACCCTCCGACCGGCTGAGTTTGTAAAAGCCCTCTGCTCTGCTGCACCCCGAGCATCACTCACACACAAAGGCTGCCATCTGTGACACTGTGTGATAGTGTGTGTGTGTGTGTGTGGGTGTGAGATCTATGTTTTTTGAGATGAGACTTTTGATTACGACACAATTTTATAGATCTGTGTGTGTTTGAGTGTGTGTTTATTTCATCTTCCACCAACACAGGACTCCCATTTGGCCCAGCGATCAGTGCTCCTGGCACTGGAATCAAACTGGTGAAACTTTAAAGGTCCCATATTGTGCTCATTTTCAGGTTCATACTTTTGTGTTTTTACTAGAACATGTTTACATGCTTTAATGTTAAAAAAACCCATTATTTTCCTCATACTGTCTGCCTGAATATACCTGTATTTACCCTCTGTCTGAAATGCTCCGTTTTAGTGCATTTCAGTGGAATGCAAACGGAAATGCGTTGCTAGGCAACAGTTTGGGTCCATGTTTACATCCTGTCAGCTCATGTCATTAACATACACTGCAACCGGAAATAAACTGGGACACATTTAGAATGTTTACGTTTAAAACCATATAATGGTCTAAATATTGTATATTTGTGACATCACAAATGGACAGAAATCCTGACGGCTTGTTTCAAACGCACAATTTCTAAACACGGGCTGTGTGTATTTCTCC
>CAKALU010063040.1:0-10623 GCA_916700995.1 Hozukius guyotensis
AGCCAAAAAGACATGGTCCAAAAGAACAAAAGAAAGACGGTGCTCCACACTTTACATTAGTGTTGTGATTATCATGGGTTAAGAGAAAAGATTAAGGTTACTCATACCTAACAGTGTTGAAATCTAAGTGGCATATTTCCAGTTGGGACAGCTGTGTGAAGACGCCACGATTTAGTCGTTTGCTGAAGCTGATTGTGGTGCTAAAGTGGACCTAGAAACACTTCAACTGTCTATCAGTAGCTGAACATACTGTACACCACAGTGCCATTACATCTAGTCTATACCTCTACATCATCACGAGACGACTGTTCAAACCCGAATCACCGGGTACACATCGCTCATGTTAGGTCAGCAATCCTCAGATCAATGCAATGAACATTTAAAGGGAGACAAATATCGTGTATTGTATATTTTTTTTGAGTATTTGTATAGGTTCTTTCAAGTGTTCACTATTGTAACTCCCTTCTTATATTTCATAATAGAGATCACTTTTTAATATAATGACAATGCTGTATGTAATGATGTCTTTATAAATGATGTTTTTTTAAAGGACCTCTATTTCGCATCACACCAGAGAAGGAAAGGTATTATTATTACTAATTGTAATTTTATTCTGTAACATATTTTTTAAACAGAAAAAAAACTCAAGCTACATTGGTAATTTACATATTTATTTTGTTATGTAAATCATATTTATAAGTGCTATTTTCACAGAGAAGTGATTCTTTGTAAATTGTAAATACATTGCTGTTTTTTCTCTTTTGTGTTGATTGCATGTCTTTGTATCAGACCTAAAAGAAAAGACACATTACATATACTACAAGGTTAATATTGCTGTGCAGTCTTGTTGTTATTATTATTGCTACTATTATTAGTAGTAGAATAGGTATCAGTAGTATTTGCACGATTCTCGAGGGCTGTCCTCCACCGAAGAAATTATTAGCAACACTTGAAAATGAGTTCCTCCACAAAGAATCACACAAAAGCACCACTTTAAATCTTGTGTTTACCAGACATGTGCTCATAAGTTTCTTGGAAATAAGTCAATCAGCATGAAAAAAGCATAAAAAACGACTAATTGACTTAAGAAATCTTAGTCGACTAAGACCAAAACGACCAATTAGTCGACTAATTGACTACGAGGGGGCAGCCCTACAATTTTCATTCCCATTTTACACTCACCGCACTAAAACCTTTAGCAGGAGGTAAGGTCAACAGCTCCCTCAGGCTGCCAATGCAGTTTGTCACCATTTTGACATATCTGATAATAGATATGAGGCTTAGTGTACACACACTGTCAGTCTAAGGTTTTTCTACACCTTATATTTTAGAAGCTTTTGTTAAATCTCAAGAAATTTATGTGGTCAATCTCCAAAAACAGGAAAATATTTCGTTAAGTGAAAGTGAGAAATGTTGGTGTTTTTATTTGATTGAAAATGACCCATAACTAATAGGAAATGCCCTGATGACTGATTTTGTTTGGTGTGCGCACTGTTTTTTATGATAAATGGACTGAAGTTATTTATCCAATGTGCTTTACAATTTGCTTTCAATAACCTATTCACACATACACTCACACGTCGATGCAAGGCGCTGGCCTAACCGTCGGCAGGTTCGGTTTCTTGCTCAAGGACGTTTCGACATGTGGTCAGGAGGAGCTGCTAAACCCTGCGATTAGTGCTCAACCCGCTCTACCTGCTGAGCCACTACAGCCGTCTTTACACAACCTCTGATTTTGTTGCAGATCAAAGTATGTCACATTCTTAGTTTGGGCCACTTCAATGTGCCAAACACAGGGCTAAAAGGTCATTTTCCGCTCGAGGACACCGACTGATTTGCAGCCTCTAATAGTGCAAACAGATTAACGTTTTGACAATACTGTGTCTTTCTTTAGAGTCAAAATGGACAAAGACATAAAGCAAGCACATAGTCAACCTAGAACAGGTGTAATGATGATGTCAAATCTATTGGAAAATCAATCCATAGCCAATGTCCAAGTGCCACACTTCATTCACTATAATCACATCAGAAATAAAAATACACAAATATATCTTAAAGGTACAAAGACAGAAGTACAAAGAGTACAAGTACTGCATCCATCAAGGGTTATAAATTCAATCATGACAAATTCAGCTCTTCATTTAGGCCAAAGGGCTCAACTGTGTTGAGTGCGTGAAAGCAATATGCCTCTCTGCAGAGCAGCGACTTGATAATGTCAGCACCTCTAAGAGAGGGGGGGTCTGGGGGTCCTCCACCATAAAAATTAGAGTTTCAGAGACTTTGTTTCCTTCATTCTGGTGACTTTAAAAGAGTGAAAATAACAAAAATAATAAGAACACTGCAACAGCATTTTTATGTTAAACTTTTGATTTTACCTTTAACTCCCAGGAAAGAAAACGGAATAATTCGCCCCTCTAGTGTGAACTTGGCGTGTGAATCTCTAGCATAAACTAATATTCATCCGTTTTTATTCAATTATGCTCCTTCTTGAGTATTTCTTTCTCTTAGTACGGCGCCACGACGGCTTTTCGCTGCATCGAGCAAAGCCCAACTTTGGGCGCTACACACTGCGGCGAGCGCAGCTTAAACATGAGCTCAAACTGCGCTGTGTAAGGAGCATAGACTGCTCTCTTCCATCGGGGAAGCAGAAGCACCACACGAACATGCAGAAGATCCCGTAGGTGGCGCTGTAGCCCGCGCCGTGGGACACAAGGGCCATTATGGTGCAGCCGAGTAGCATCTGGCACAGAAGGATTTAGCTGGAATATACCAGGCTTCACATGCTGTAAAAAAAAAATGTTCACCTTGCACACTGTAACTCAAAATCACAGCGTACTAATATCACAGGTTAAAGTATTTTAAGTAACTACTAATTTATTTCCACTTCCCTCTAACATGCATCACTCACTCGTGCATAATCATGCCTCTGGACCTGTATGTAATTTCTGCCTCTAATGGGAGTCTTAGCCTCCCCTCCCTGTCATTACACTGCGTATAAATGCCAGTTTCTGACTGAGGGTGCTCTGACTCAGCCTCTCTGGGTGCTCCCTAGAAATACGACTCCCAAACTGCCTGCCACATGCAGCCTCCCACCCCACTGTGGAATATAGAACCCCTATTTATAGAGCTGGCGAGGCCTGTAAGCCTGGGCTCGGCACAAACTTTCATTTAAACAACCAACCCCTTGCAATCCACCGAGTGCACACACACACACACAGGAGGGAGAGGGTGTGTGTTTGTGTGAGCGAGAAAGAGTGGGAGACCAAATCCAAGAGGCAAAAGGAGACAGAAACAGCAAGACAAAGAGCGAGACACAGAGCCAACGGTTTGAGTGATTTTGACGGGCAGCTAAGGGCCTACAGTGAAGAAATTACAAGGACCGAGTCGCTGAGTAATGGAAGTTGACTGACGGGACAACAAACTAGTCCACCTGTTCGGCACTGGGGGCTATTGTTGGAAGATTGATCACTGGATGTGACTTTTAGAGGACCTTACTCCACTTTGAACTTTTGATACACTGGACAACTTGGTGATTGAAGAGAGCAAGCAGGAGAAAAGCGAGATTTCGGAGGACATACGCTACAGCTTTGAGTAAGACCAGGAGCAAATTCTTAACCTCTAAAACATTTTAAAACACAATAAAAACAACGGATACCAGTGTAATATGATTTACAGAAATTATATTCTGTGTTCATAGTTTCTAGACTTGTGCAGAGGAGTAGAGACATTACTTTAAACAAAGAGTCAAATTAAATATCCTTTACTATTACAAGCTACTGTAACTTCTACATAACAGTGTATAAATGTGACTTGATCTTTAGCGCACTGTAATTACAAAGCAAGCAAAAGGAAGAATTATAGACATTTGTAATTAGGGACCGGCTATAAAAAGGCAACCGAGGAAAGGGTGAGGTCTGTGAGTCGGCCACAAGGACACCGACACAGAGAACAGGACGTCTCCAAGAAAAACAGCTGCTCCTGGGAGACAACCCGCACCATGGATTCTCATGGAGGACACTACCTCAACAAAGACGCTGTGCTGTCACCGTTAGGTGCAGCCCGAATGTGCCAGATGCTTCTCGGCTGCACCATAATGGCCCTTGTGTCCCACGGAGCGGGCTACAGCGCCACCTACGGGATCTTCTGCATGTTCGTGTGGTGCTTCTGCTTCGCGGTCACGCTGGTTGTGTTCACCTTGGACATCACGCGGCTCCACACGTGCATGCCCATTTCCTGGGATAACTTCACCGTGGCCTTTGCCATGCTGTCGACGCTCATGTACATCACCGCCTCCGTGGTCTACCCGGTTTACTTCCTCCAGACAGAGTGCCCCGACGAGGACTGTGAAGTCCAAATCTACCGCATCGCTGTCACCGTCTGCTCCAGCGTCTGCTGCTTCCCCTACGGCGCTGAGGTGTTCCTAACTCGAGCCAAGCCGGGGGCCGTGGTGGGCTACATGGCCACTGTGTCCGGTCTGCTCAAGGTGGTCCAGGGTTTTGTGGCCTGCATTATTTTCGGGGCCCTGGCCAATGACAGCGAGTACAACCTCTACATTGCCACGCAGTACTGCGTGGTGGTGTACAGCCTGTGTTTCTCCGTCACCGTGGTAGTGGTCGTACTGACAGTTTCCGGTAGGACCTCTGCCCTGCGGTTCCCCTTCGATCGCTTCGTGGTTGTCTACACCTTCTTCGCTGTGATCCTCTACCTCAGTACCGCACTGATCTGGCCCATCTTCAGCTTTGACAGAAAGTACGGCGCCACTACTCGTCCCGAGGGCTGCCCACGCGGAGACTGTCCCTGGGACAGCAAGCTAGTGGTGGCAGTGTTCACCAACGTCAACATGATCCTATATTTTGTAGACCTTGTTTACTCCCAGAGGATTCGCTTCGTCTCCAGCTCTGCTGTCTGAAAAACTCGACTTCCCTAAAGACTGTTTGTTTAGACTCAAAGACAAATAAAGAAACTTTGAGGCCACATCATGCTCTCCGCAGTCAGGATCCATAGATTCATGGCGTCGTATCTATGTGTGGCATTTTCTATTATTAGTATTTATCTAAACTGACAGACAGTATTACCCCATTCTAAAAGGCTTTAGTTCTGCAGTGACCTACCAGGGAGAGACCGCCAGGTGCGCCGGTGAGCTGATCTCAGCAACTTTGCCACAGAGGACCCTGGGAAGTACGTCCACCTCAGCACCAAACACATCCCTCTGCTCCAGATTCCTTTGGTGGTCGCAAACAGGATGGACCTATGGGACTGTGGGATTTAGAATAGCAAAACAGTGTTATGTCAGTCAGAGTACAGAGGCTGAACACTTTATTTATGTATTAATATATGTATTAAAATGTATGTAAACAGTAAAATGGATGATGTATCTCATAGAGATGGATGGCATATGTTAAGTCTACAGTATGCACTGAACATAGCTTTTGGTTTCGGTTTTCTGGACATTTTGTTGTATTTGTTTTCCAGATTTTGTCCTCATATATGTTATGCCAAAAGTTGAAGTTCATTAGGCTTTTCCTGTCATCCACTGAATGTTAAATGTATCTGATACATGAATTTTTGAAGGCAAAACAGTATAAAAATTGTATTTTATTTACAATAAGCACAATTATTTAGTAGAATATCTCTTCTTTTGCTATATTTCTGATATGTTCCATGTTTAATAAAATATCAAACTGTTGGTCTTTTTGATTTCTGTATCCTTTACGTTAGGTCTTAATTGATATGTGAACCTTCACTCTCAACTTTCAGAAGACAGCAGACTCCTCTACTACACAGTGACATCATAAATCTCATTTGTATATTGGCAAAGGTTCAAATCAAAATTGAAATTGGTGGTTATGTTGATTGCTAAAGTACATTTGATTCATAGCCTGATTAAATCAAATTAACATATTTCAATATTTGATAGTGCACTACAGTCATTTATAAATCTGATAAATTACATGTTGTCTGTACAGTGTTAGAAAACAGTTTCCTGAAAAGAATATTTGTTGGATTCCCGAGCTTCCACATCAAACTGGTGAGAAATATAGCAGCTTACTTATCAATGTCAAGTATTCCATCTGCCTGCTTCATACACTATTTAAATGTTCTTTGTAATATGTTTTATGATGACCCTGATGAAGGCCACAAGCCAAAATGCGTTGGTCTAATCCAAAGATTTTCAAAGTAGGGTGCCGCCACGGGGGCTCTGCGTCTGCCACGAAGCTGCTCTGCTCCTAAAATTTAGCTAGTGCTAACTCACAAAAATGGACATGTTTTTGAAAGACCTGACAAGTGTTAAATATGTTATAGCTAACGCATCACACATACATGTGTATTCCATTACTTGAAAAATAAAACTTTTGACTTAATTTGGATTCCCTTCTGTGGGCCTCTACATGTGGAAAGCAACAAAACACTGATACATATATTAAAATAAGTCAAAATGTTAGCCAACATCATTACAACAGGCACACATTATGCTAAATTTTCTCATTAATATGTTAGAATCTGTGTACTTCAGATAATGGTGTCACTAAAGCAAAGGTTAAATAAATAAGTGCAGTAGCTGACACAAACACACAGACACATGTTGTTGTTGTTGTTGAATGTTGTTAAACTAAACTGACAAACAATGCTCTTAATGGAAAACAGAAATATTGACTCTAATGGAATTATTAAAGATTTGAAAAACAAATGTAATTGTTATTGCATTAATAATAAAAGTAAGGAAATGTATTCAGAAGTTTTATTTTATTTTAGGGCTGTTAAAGTTAACACGATAATAACATGTTAACGCAAATTAATTTGAACGCCACTAATGTCCTTGAAGATACCTTATATGAAACTAGAAAACCTAAGGAATCCATTGGTACCAACCATACCATACTAGCTTGTGAAGGAGCCTAAATAACGCTTTAAACTTACGCTAAATTTTGGCAAGGCAAAACTGGCATGGCCATTTTCAAAGGGGTCCCTTGACCTCTGACCTCAAGATATGTGAATGAAAATGGGTTCTATGGGTACCCACGAGTCTCCACTTTACAGACATGCCCACTTTATGATAATCACATGCTGTTTGGGGCAAGTCATAGTCAAGTCAGCACACTGACACACTGACAGCTGTTGTTGCCTGTTGGGCTTGAGTTTGCCATGTTATGATTTGAGCATATTTTTTATACTAAATGCAGTACCTGTGAGGGTTTCTGGACAATATTTATCTTTGTTTTATGTTGGTAATTGATTTCCAATAATCAACATATACATACATTTGCATAAAGCAGCATATTTGCCCACTCTCATGTTGATAAGAGTATTAAACATTAGACAAATCTCCCTTTAAGCTACATTTTGATGAGAAAAAATGTGCGATTAATCATGATTAAATATTTTAATGGATTGACAGCCCTATTTTATGTATTTATCTTTTTATCATTTGTCATGGTATTGTCAATCTTGCAAAAGGAGGGCCCCGGACATAAGCTGATGCTATTTGGAGAGCCTTGGCATGGAAAAATTTGGAGGTGTTCCCAAACTTTTCCATGCCAATAATTCCATTAGATTCAATATTTCTGTTTTTCCATTATAAGCATTGTTTATCAGTTTAGTTTAAAAAACGTGTCCATTTTTGTGAGTTAGCACTAAGCTAGCTAGATGCTAGCAATTAAGCTAGCTAGCTAAGGAGCAGAGTAGCTTCATGGTGCCCCCTGGTGACAAGCACTGGAATCTAACTGTACAGGTGTTGCAGAAGATGCTGAAGATAAAAAAAGCCCCAAAACATTAGTCCTACTTACTCCAGGCTGTTTAACTAGGGTGAAGTTTGGCTTTCTGGGTCAGGCTAACTTGTCTCCATTCCCATAAAAATAGTCTCCACCACCACCATGCCTTTCAAGCTTTCCTCTAGTAGATGATGATAGTACAGCATCCTGCTGTCAATTAGTGATGTGTCGGTCACGAACGAGTCGGCTCTTTGAGCCGGCTCTTTTAAGTGAACGATAAGAGCCGGCTCCCGTCCGATTTAATTAATTCAAGGCAGAATGATAGGACAATTTTCCCCGCACCACGGGCACTCCATGCACTGACTGTGACTGAATGTTGTGTTAATGACGTCCGTGCGACCAATCAGGTGATGACAGACAAGGATCATACCATCAAGCAGGGAGGGGCGGGGGTGCGCGGCTCGCTGACGGTCTACAGGTACAGAGCAGGAGGGAGAGGAGGAGAGAAAGAGAGAGAGGAGTGTGGTGCACGAAGAGCAGACAAGATGAGTGACAGTCGGAAACGAAGCAGCATGTAAAATTATGGTATTCTGGAAATTATAAGGTTTAGTGTAATTATATTGAATAATTTAAGTGATATATCTGCACACATACTAATCATAGGTCAAAACAGCGCTAAAAATTTGGCTGAACTATAAAAGGCAGAAAATTAAGAGCCGTTTGGGAGCCGAAAGAGCCGGCTCTTCTTGGTGAGCTGAGCCAAATTATCTGGTTCACTAGAAAGAGCCGGAATTCCCATCACAACTGTCATTCCTCAAACTTTTCAACCTGATGTAACAGCTTTTAACAGAACCCGCCCCCAAAGCTACTACAACACTGATGTGATTGGTCGAACGTGTCACGTGTTTCCTAAACACGCAAGCTTATTGGCTCTCTCGCTTGTCAGTTACATTTATCGCCTCAGGTACAGTAGAGCGTCCAAGACACAGCCGGGACACGTCGTGTTGTAGTTTCAGTTGTTTCACATCGATAGGTGAGTTGGTCAACTTAGGGTCTCTTCCGTTTATCTGTAAGTATTTCCTCTATGAGTGTATTTACTTGTACAACAATATGGTGGCTGCAACTGTGTGTTTAGGAATGTTGTTTTTCTCTCTTATAATAAGGAAGTAGTTTGTTTACTACTATAGCACAACATGCCAGCTCTGTAAAGAGGATAAAAGCTGCACACCAGTTGTTAGACGAAGACAATCGTCTGTTTTAGTTGAGATAATAAATAAAAAAGGATTTTATGCATGCTATTAAAGTTTTTTCACCTCTGCACACACACACACAGGTAGGATGAGTGTGGGCTTCATAGGTGCAGGCCAGCTGGCCCATGCTCTGGTGAGAGGCTTCACAGCTGCAGGTGAGTTTTTAAAACACATTTTATGTTTGTATTATTCAGATTTGTGTTGTTAGTTTATGTTGATTGCAATCAGAACACTGAAATGATTTCTGGACATTTTGTACCCTTTCAAGGCGTGATTGCCACCCACAGAATCACAGCCAGTTGCCCAGACACAGATCTCCCCAGAGTACAGGGGCTAAGGGTAGGTACTGTAGGGAGGAACAATACTGTACTGTATCAGTGATTCTGTTTCATTCTGAATATATTTGTGGGGTTTCCAAGGTACAAAACACTTTATTCTCTTAAATTTATGACTTTATTCTCATAATATTACGACTTTTTTCTCTTAAACTTATGACTTTATTCTCATAATACTACGACTTTTTTTCTTTTAAACTTATGACTTTATTCTCATAATTCTGTTTAATTCTGAATATATTTGTGGGGTATCCAAGTTACAAAACACCTTATTCTCCTAAATTTATGACATTATTCACATAATACTACGACTTTTTTTCTCATAAATTTATGACTTTATTCTCATAATACTACGACTTTTTTTCTCATAAACTTACGACTTTATTCTCATAATACTACGACTTTTTTTCTCATAAATTTATGACTTTATTCTCATAATATTACGTCTTTTTTCTCTTAAACTTATGACTTTATTCTCATAATACTACGACTTTTTTTCTCATAAACTTAGGACTTTATTCTCATAATACTACGACTTTTTTTCTCTTAAACTTATGACTTTATTCTCATAATTCTGTTTAATTCTGAATATATTTGTGGGGTTTTTCAAGGTACAAAACATTCCTTTGCTTGCATTCCTTGAATTCCCATGTCTATTTCTGTCCCAACAAAGTACTAAAAAGATGTCATTTGTACAGAAACTGGGTGTCAATCTCACCACCAGCAACAAAGAGGCGGTGAGCAAAAGTGATGTTCTCTTCCTGGCTGTGAAGCCACACATCATCCCTTTTGTACTGGATGAGATTGGACCAGACATCGAAGACCGACACCTTATTGTGTCCTGTGCTGCAGGAGTCACCATCAGCTCTATAGAGAAGGCAAGTCAAAGCCGTCTGTCTTCCCATGCTACTGACTGAATACAGATTGTTAATAGCAGAACTGGACAATATTGACAAATCAAATTTTTTTTTTTTCACTCAATACTTAATCATAACGCAATACCTTGGACAATCGAGCATTAGTGCATGTCCAGTATTTAACCTAGATGTATATAAAGTAGGGCTGTCAATCAATTAAAATATTTAATTGCGATTAATCACATGATTGTCTATAGTTAATTGTGAGTGGACAAATATGCTTGCTTAATGCAAATGTGCAAATATATCTATATATACAGTATATATATTATTGGAAATCAATCAACAACACAAAACAATGACAAATATTGTCCAGAAACCCTCACAGGTACTGCATTTAGCATAAAAAATATGCTCAAATCATAACATGGCAAACTGCAGCCCAACAGGCAACAACAGCTGTCAGTGTGTC
>CAKALU010063040.1:10643-33956 GCA_916700995.1 Hozukius guyotensis
CAGCTCTATAGAGAAGGCAAGTCATAGCCGTCTGTCTGCCCATGCTACTGACTGAACACAGATTGTTAATAGCAGAACTGGACAATATTGACAAAATCAAATATATTTTTTCACTCAATACTTAATCATAACGCAATATCTTGGACAATTGAGCATTAGTGCATGTCCAGTATTTAACCTAGATGTATATAAAGTAGGGCTGTCAATCAATTCAAATATTTAATCGCGATTAATCGCGTAATTGTCCATAGTTAATTGTGAAATCAATTAACAACACAAAACAATGACAAATATTGTAATATGTAATATGCATTTAGCATAAAAATATGCTCAAATCATAACATAGCAAACTGAAACCCAACAGCTGTCAGTGTGTCAGTGTGCTGACTTGACTATGACTTGCCCCAAACTACATGTGATTATCATAAAGTGGGCATGTCTGTAAAGGGGAGACTCGTGGGTACCCATAGAACCCATTTTCATTCACATATCTTGAGGTCAGAGGTCAAGGGACCCCTTTGAAAATGGCTATGCCAGTTTTTCCTCGGCAAAATTTAGCGTAAATTTGGAGCGTTTTTTAGCCTCTTTCGCAAGCTAGTATGACAAGGTTGGTACCAATGGATTCCTTAGGTTTTCTAGTTTCATATGATGCCAGTATCTTCACTTTATCTAGTTGCTTCAACCTAAATATCACAAGTTGCGTTAATGCGTTAAAGAAATTAGTGGCGTTAATGCATCATTATGGTGTTAACTTTGACAGCCCTGAAATACAGGTTATATAGTTTGTTTACTCATCTGCAAAAGTCAGGTCACTTTACTTTAAAGCAGACTTTAAGACCAAGAAAATGCATGATTTAAACTATACTTAAATGACCATCAAATCCCCTGATGATTTGTAAATCTTATATGACATGGTATTAATCATCATCAATCATGTTTTTACGGACCTCTCAGCTTTAGATGATGGCTGATGCTTGTGAAATTCTGGCTTTATTGTTTACTTTAACATGAGGCTCTCACTGTATTTCTGCACTCCCTCCCTGCAGACCCCTCAGGCTGAACAGTCACATGTTGTAACATGACATTGGTCGGCTGCTTGAACTTGAAACAGCCATGCATTTCCATTTGATAAAGTCTGTATATTACATGGCAGTAAAGCAAATGAAATGCCAACTATTCTATTGACTAGTGCATAAACTTTGATCCATGTTAGTTTTGTTAGAGTTAAAAACTATAACTACAATATTCAGGACAATTCATTCAGTGCATTGCTACGTTCCCCTACAGAAGCTGCAGCAGTATCGCCCTGATCCAAAGGTGATGCGGTGCATGACAAACACTCCGGTGGTGGTGCGTGAGGGGGCCACTGTGTACGCCACGGGCACCCATGCAGAAGTGGAGGATGGAAAGCTTCTGGAGCAGCTGATGGCCAGCGTGGGATACTGCATCGAGGTGGAAGAGGACCTGATTGATGCCGTCACCGGCCTCAGCGGCAGCGGTCCCGCTTACGTGAGTCATTTAAATAACGTTGAATGGGTTTTACAATTTTTCCTTACCTGTAGGAATTATGAAAAAAAATAGCCTTGTGGATTGTTTTCCCCTCATTCAATCATCCTAACAATTATGATTGTGGCCTTGCAGGCGTTTACAGCTGTAGAAGCTCTTGCTGACGGTGGAGTGAAAATGGGCCTGCCCAGGAGACTGGCTGTACGCCTCGGAGCCCAAGCCCTGCTGGTATTACCTTTATTTTCTTTTACACATTTATGAGTGTGTGCTTTCTTGGATTTTTTTGGTTCTTGTTTTATAATGTTACTGTTAGTTTAGGTGGTTTTAATTAAGTTTTTCAGGTTTTGCTGTGATAGATGCATATGAAAATTAGTCAGTCTAACAGATATTGTCCCTGTAAAATCTATAAATCCAGATACAATTTTGCCAGGTGTTTGCTGCTGTCTGTCTTGCTTGGTTCTAGACACAGTCTAAATAAACTAGGGCTGTCCTGACCAAAGAATGTTTTAGTCGACAAACACTCATACGATTTCGCCGACAAATTGATTAGCTAATTTAATCGATAGATTAAATTCTTTGTGGAGAGTTTCTCCACAAAGAATCACCCAAAAGCGCCACTTTAAATCTTGTGTTTACCAGAGATGTGCTCATAAGTTTCTTGGAAGTAAGTTGTTCAGCATGAAAAAGCATAAAAAATGACTAATCGACTCAAGAATCTTAGCTGACTAAGACCAAAACGACCGATTCGACTAAGAGGGGGCTGCCCTAGAAAACACAGTATCATGATAAAAGATACAAGTTGGATATGACATCAATACTGTGTTAATCTAATGTGGATCTCCCTTTGTGTCTCTTTAAAAGGGGGCTGCTAAAATGTTGTTAAGCTCAGAGCAACACCCTGGGCAGCTCAAGGACAACGTGTGTTCACCAGGGGGCGCCACCATCCACGCCCTGCATGTCCTAGAGAGCGGTGGCTTCCGCAGCCTCCTCATCAAAGCTGTAGAGGCCTCCTGTGTCAGGACTAGGTAAGTTGATAAGAAAAAAAGAAAGTGTGAGACAAACAAACTAACAAATCATATTTCCTGTCACAGGGATAAACAAGAAATGCTTTTAAGTTAATTGTCATATTCAAATGGCCAAAGGGTGATATATTTCTTTTGAAGTTTATAATTCAGACAGTAGATGGAGCTATATGCAAATAATGTTGCAATGAGAGTTTTGTCCTTCTCAGGTTACCAAGTGATGAGATTATTATTATTACGCTACTGTACTATGTTGTGCTAAATATGTATGTTTCATACTATGTTGTAAATGTCTCTTGTGTGCCTGCCCTTCTCTTAAAAGGGAACTTCAGTTTTTGGCCGACCAAGAGAAAATCTCTCCAGCTGCCATAAAGAAGACGACTCTGGACAAAGTGTACCAGCAGCCGGGAGTGACTGCGGAGGCTGTTGGAGTCAGACCTCGTGGTATCAGTATGTTTAACAGCAGTAACCCTAGGACCAAGAAGAAGTGATCTTTTTTTTTTTTTTTTGCCATACTTGGAAATAGCACATTTTAATGTCTGTCACATCAGTGGAGATGCAGTATATGCTGTGAATGAAATTGTTGGAACATAAGCTAAACTGGTGGATTACTTTGGAATGATACTGTAAAAACCGTATGTAGGGGTGAAACGTTACATCGATCTGGATCGATCTATCGATTCAAGGATCAACGATCCAATATCATCGATGCAAAGTGAAAACATCAATACATGTCTTCATCTTTAAGATTCCGCCTTTATTTTGAAATTCCCATGGCACGTCTGTGTCACCAATTTCAGTCCAAGAGCACCTCCTTCCTACAGAGCCCAGTAATATAATTGTCAAATCATATTTTAGTTGCTTTGTATGAGTTGATATAAGTGTAACTGATTGTGTTAAATGGGCATATGATATCGTCACATATTGATCGCTGGCCCCTGAATTGAATAGAATCAAAATTGTATTGTGGAAGACTTTTTGATATCAGCAAAAATCGTATCGCTGTCCAAAGAATTGATATAATATTGAATTTGTGATTTACACCCCTAACTGTATGAGCCATATTTCTTTTTGTAATGAAATTCCTTTCCTTTGTCAGGCTAGACTAGACTAGAATAATAATTTCAATGTCTGTGGTTGATATGGCTTTCTAAATCTTATCAGCCCTTTTTGATGGTAGTTGGCAAAGTTAGGTTTACTTGGTGGTATTACAGTTCAGCTTGTATTTATTAGGGGTGTAAATCCCAAGTTTCATCACGATACAATATTATATTGATTCTTTGGACAGCGATATGCTATTTGCTGATATCACAAAGTCTTCCACGATACGATGTTGATTTGATTCAATTCAGGGGCCTGCGATCGATATGAAACTATATCATATGCCCATTTAACACAGTCAGTTACATTTATATTAACTCACAAAAATCAACTGAAATATTATTTGACAATTTTATTACTGGGCTCTGTAGGAAGGAGGTGCTCTTAGACTGAAATTGGTGACACAGACGTGCCATGGATATTTCAAAATAAAGGCGTATTTGAAAGATGAAGATATGTATCGATGTTTTCATTTTGCATCAATGATATTGAATCGTTGATAATTGAATCGATGGGTACACCCCAGTATTTTATCAATCTCAAAATTATGTTGACAATGGAGTAGAAGCGCTGCTGGGTCTCTGTGGTAATCACATACAGGTGCTCTTTGGATTCTTCAGGTGTATTTGGCTCATTCAGTCTTGTGAAGGGCTCATTGCATGGGTGGAAAAAAGGGCAATGGCAATAATTGTTTAAAATGACCATTTCATTTTAAACAATTATTGCCATGTAAAATGATGGCATTTTAATTTTGTTCAAACACTACAGTGTGCCTTGGATTATTTTTGAGGGAGACTTGCATCTTGTACTTTTTTCAACCCATGCAATGAGCCCTTCACAAGACTGAATGAGCTCAAAATTATGTTGTTAAACTTTCCTTAAAAAACATGCATAATGGTATATTTAATGATGCAATGAAACTGTGATGATATTTTCAAAACATTTTATTATTAAATATAAAAAAAAAAAAACATTTTGTGAATGTGATTTATTTGTGTGAAAATTCAGTAAATGCTAGCAGTACTGTTTTCCAGTCACATATCAGTCATTAGCAGCTGCTATGTAACACTCTGCCTTTTATTTACTCCTCTACTTCATGTTTTCTTTTTCTTTTTTTTACATTTATCCTTTGATATTGCAATATACAGTATTGTTATTAATTGTTTTTTATTTGTTTGTTTGTTTTATTGACACAACAAACATGAATTACTTCTTTATTGTTTTCTTCCATTTACATGCATGTTCTTTTTAAACACTATATATTGTAATTTGCTTAATGAATTGTATATATGTATATACTGTATATGTTTTTGTTTTTATTTTGTTCTTATTTTTTATTTATTATTGAATTGCCGCTTTGGCATTATTGTTCACCTGACAGTCATGCCAATAAAGCAAATTTAATTGAATTGGTATATTTTTGGTTAAAAATGTTTTTTTTATTTCTTGTGAGGTAAGAAGATCCTTCATGAATGAAGAAGGCACGTGACCAAACACGATGACGTCAGGCTTCGATACAAGAGAAAGGAATCAACAAGGAGAGCACGAGCTGGCAGTTGGAAGCCGCTGCCGCTTCTTGTCAGTTGAAACCAAACCGATATTTAAACTGTGCCGCTGATGTTTGGTGACGGAGAGACGACGAGGAGGACCTGGACGGCAACAACTCCCAGAGAGCGTCATTTTTTAAGTCAGGTGGGTCTGTGTAAACCAAACAGAGTCGGTGTTGTTATGCTGAGTGTGCATGCCTCCTCTTCGCCTCGCCGCTGACAAGCTAGCTTTCATGGGGTTAGCATTCCTAGCTTCTTATAATCAACGCTCGTCAAGGTACCCGGATTTACACCGGATGTTTGTTTTTCAAAATAAGAGTTTCCGCATCACTTGAAGCAGGGGTCAGCAACTTTTACTATCAAAAGAGCCAAAAATCAGTCTGGAGCCGCAAAACATTTGATCATTGTGATGAAGGTAACACAGTTTATAGTCTAAGTATATAGTATATAAGTCTAATGCAGTGAGGGCCAAAGTGCAAATGTACTACGGAGTATTAGGGCCACATTGAGGGAAAAAACATCTGAGATTTACAGAATAAAGTAATAACTTTACAAGAAAAAAGTAGTAATATTATGAGAATAAAGTCATAACTTTACCAGAAAAAAGTCGTAATATTATGAGAATAAAGTCATAATATTACGAGAATAAAGTCATAACCTTACGAGAAAAAAAGTTGTAATATTACGAAAATAAAGTCATAACTTTACAAGAATAAAAGTTGTAATATTATGAGAATAAAGTCATAACTTTACGAGAATAAAGTCGTAATATTACGAGAATAAAGTCATAACTTTACGAGAACAAAGTCGTAATATTATGAGAATAAAGTCATAACTTTACGAGAAAAAAAGTCATAACTTTACGAGAATAAAAGCCGTAATATTACGAGAATAAAGTCATAGCTTAATGAGAATAAAAGTTGTAATATTGCGAGAATAAAGTCATAACTTTAAGAGGAAAAAAGTCGTAATATGTGAATAAAGCCATAATATTACGAAAAAAAAGAAAATAATACGTAAAATTACTACTTTATAATATTATGACTTTATTCTCATAATATTATGACTTTATTTTCGAAATCTCAGATTTATTTTTTTTCCTCAATGTGGCCCTAATATCGTTGTACCATAGACCTACAACAATGGTAAATAAAAATGAAAATGTAAACAAAAAAGCAGTTATTCATTTCCACTATTTTTTTATAAATCCACAGGGAGCCACTGGAGAGTACCAGTTGGATCCAGTTACTCTGCTGTTAAAATGACGATACATTTGGTGAAGAGTGCATTATGGCTTGCTTAGGACTCGAGACCTGAGTTGGGACTTGGGTCACAGACTTGAGACTTACTTTTGACTTGCAAAACAATTACTTGGTCCCACCTCTGGTAGCTTATACCCAGTGAAATGTCACCATGTCAGTGAATTTAAACTACTGCTTGCAATCTGGGGATAGATATAGACACATGTACACATTACATTGTTTTTTTTATCGTGGTATCGAATTTGGTATCGAGAATCGTGGAAATTCACTGGTATTGGTATCGACTACTAGATTTCTGGTACCATGACATCCCTATATAGTATGTACAATAAATAAATGTAATATGTACGTATGTGCAGTCTATAAAGTGGTATATAGGATGTATAGTGTAAAGTAAGTGTAAAGTGTGTCAGTGGTTTGAGTCCAAGATGGTTGCAGATAGTGCATGTTTAAAGTCCTTATAGTTCTCACATGTATCAGTTTTATTTTGAAAGATAACACCGGAAAAGCATGTGTAAGCCATTTGAAAGTGACAACAGTTACTCTTACTATGCTGAGATGGCAGCTAAGCTTTTTGTACACACTCATGAGCGGCGAATAAAACATGTCATTCAAGATTTTTTTTTTTTTTTAATGTGACACATCTGGTTTCGCAGCGTAAACGTGGTGTTTTCCCTCCACCGGTTGAGGAATCCGCTCGTAGTGCTCCAGTTATAGTAGGACGGCTCGGCTGAGCACGGGGATTTCCTCGCCTGCTGCTTGTTGTAGGCGGGGAGTTGTTTTGCCACTTTCACAAGCTCAGCGTTGAGAGGTTGAGGAGACAAGAGTCGCGGAATGTCAAAATAACTAAGGTTGCTTTTGTGATAAAGAACAGTTTGCAAAGGTCGGCTCCCACTGTGTGACACACAGCGCTTTTCTTGGTTGGTTTGTCAACTCATGCGCTTCTTTTCTTGCTGTACAAACCTGCTGCTTCATCACCTCGTTGTGTGCAAAAAAAAAAGGAGCAAGAAGAGCGAGAGCCGAGGCAGCAGCGGTTTATAGCGAGAGATCAGGTTGGTTTTTTATTTCAATATTTCCCTCATGACATTTCTGTCAAACATGCATGTGATTGTTGAGCGTGTTGTGCAGCTTTTTAAATGCATGCAGGGGGTTTAAAATCTGCTTTTAAAAAAAAGCCATCGTTTCGGGTTGAATTGGTTCACCTGAAGTGTCATTTAACCACTGGTTAGTAACAATGGCAGTGCCAAACCCCTGCACGTCCTTGGCTTTTATAACACCACACAGCCAGGCAGTTTATTGTTTTATCATCAGAGCCAACAACAAACAAGCAGCGGTATTTTTTTAAATTATTATTATCGTGCTGAATCATCACAATGATGTATTTCTCAGAAATCCACCCCGAAATATGGTACCAGTATGGACAAAGGTCTGCTCGGTGGATATAAGGGTCGATGTTTATCACCGTTATTATTAAGGAGATGCATCGAAATGGTGCTGATCTGTCGGTGCACGTCAAGTCATCAAGCCCATGAGCATCAAGTGATGACCATTCATCAATTTATAGCCTTCATCTACATTCACAGCTGAGAAATGTGCATTTTATTGCAGCGCTGTCATGATGCACATCAACAAACCCAGGGTGTGTGAGTACATTTAGACTAAGTGCTCAGATGTCAACTGCGATGTCAAATCCATTTAAAAAAATGCATGATAAGCAATATATTATGCCTGTGTTGTTATAATGGAGTCCTGCAACGAGTGGCTGTTTAAAATTGGGTCATGTGTAATTATGGGATGTATGGGGGAAGTTGAAAACAACATAGGTAGTATTTGAAATAAAAAATGCTGGTTTGGTGTGCTGTAAACACCTTTTTTTGTTTTTGTATGCTAAATACTATACCAGCTTGCTTGTGATATTTATTTAACGCAGTATAACGCTTCATTTCTTTTATTTTTGGGCTGGCAGATGCTCTTGTTTCCCTGTGTGTGTGTGACATGATGAAATTTGCTGCCTATTAGAGTGCACGCTTATGGAGGGCAGGTAATGAATTATCCATGGAGAATCTCTGTGCAATTTGAAAAGTCACCTTGGAAACTGTTGAGCATATATATAGGCAGGGCTAAACAGACAGAAGTTGCCCATTCTTGCTCAGATATCCAACTTGTTTCATCATCTCTGTTCATGCGAGCAGGGCATTGAAGTGTGTTTAGCAGACAGGCCGGCCCCACATCAGAAGCTCGGCTTTGCAATAAAGCGTAATGCCCATCTCTGCCTTTTCTCTGCAGGTATAACAAGAACAGATGAGGGCCCATATAAGAGCCCGATGGGGCTGGCAATGGTGTCTGGATGGAGGCAGGGAGTGGTGGAGATCAGCTCTGAGATTTATCACCTCTCGCATCGAGGTAGCGAAGATAAAATAAGGCTGGGTACCACAGAGGTGAAGCGAGTGCACAACTCACACCCAGTGGCGTTGCTCAGGCTGGGCAGGCGGCGGAGGATATTTGAGGTTGATGAAACACGAGGCAAGACTTTGCACAGAATACTGGCCACCAACACCTCTGTATGGCCAACGCAGCTGTGCTTGGGGAATAGTTACGCCTATTCAGGACAATTAATAGCCTCCAGAAAGGAACACAAATGTGGGATTTGTCCACAAAAGTGCTGCTTAAGCTGCGCGGGGAAAATGGGAATGCCTGGAAGGAAGGGAGAAAAAGATCAATATAGTTTTTTTTCCCCCTCTTTTTTTTTTTTTTTGCAATAGGGGAGGGAATGTTGGTGATGAAACCTCTTGCAAGTGTAGTGCGGATTATGATTGCTTAGCATTGCGATATGCCCGCTCCACTTCTCAAAGTAATACTTTCATCCAGACAGAGTAGCAAGGGTGTTTGATGATTTTCTGTTTGGAAGTCGAGTTAGACTTGGCATGTTCATTACTGCTCTCTGTGTGTTCATAATTTAGATTAGCCAACATCGGACAGAACATGGAGAGCATAAGCGAGGAGACGTGCACTGGCTGCTGTTTTGCATGTAACCTACTTTTATCTTGGCTGATTAATGTTTGAGACATATCAGTGGTGAACTGACATTAAAAACAAGGGATTTAACTGTACCCATATTTGTGTAAGAGGCTATGAAACTAGCGATTGAGGCGGTTTCCATGCATTGTTGAGAGTTTTGGGAGACTACGTTCTCAGCTGGATGTGTATAAAATGTTCTAAGGAGGTTAAAGATAGCGAGACCTTGTTCTAAGATAAGCAGTGTATAACCCACATTGGAAAAGAGCTCAGGCAGATCATTAGACTACCATTAGTACTGTCTCTATTAGTTCTTGATAAAATTAACAGATTCTCCGTGTGTTTCCTGAATAAATGCCTACTATATTTATACTCTGCCTGATTAAATTATGCTATACATGCAACAGGATCCAGCATTCATATTTTTTATGACTTGCTCTGTCCAGCCAATATCTTTTTACTGGCACCAGTAGACTAATTGACAATAATCTAATTATATAAATGTGAGGAAATACCAAAGCAAAAAATAAAATCAATAAAACTGTCCCCGGTCTGCAATCTCAATTGCTAAATACAACATTGAGATATTTATTTAGTTGTTTATTTAGTCGTTTATTAGCTGAAGCACCTGTGGTACACAGAGTGAGCAGTTTCTTGCTCATGAAATGCTATTTAAGCTCATCTGTGGATGGATACACTGGGTGCTTTGGGGATCAAACTTGATTTGATTTGTTTTTTATTTGATGGGGACGATGCAATTTAACATATTTCCAATACTGGGCATGAAACTGATGAGCTACACAGAGAGTTTATAGCTATTGCTAATTTTCAACTCTTGTCCATAGATGTGCTTTTACATGTACACAATACACATACCACAAAACGCTATTACACATACACAAACACACCTTGGTAATTTACAATACAATTTGCTAAAGATGGATGCAGCTCTGGTTTGCTTTTAGCCAGCACTTAACCTTTGTTGTAAAGGACTTTATATCTGTAATTAATTTGATTTCAGTTGGTAATGTGTTCCAGACTTGTGACCCTAATGTTTTTCTAACCTTTAGAGCCTTTAATCATCTTTTTTTTTCCTCTTCTACCTTCTTTGATATGTGATTGAATTAGTCGTTTCTAAGCTTTAATTCAGGCTAAACTGTGTGAGGAACTGAGAAGGAGGGTTACATTGAGAGACCGGAGTTAAAATTCTTTGTACTGTACGCGTTATTATTAATTCAGACTGCATTCTGGAATGACGTCATTGTAATTTTTTTAATTCATTTTTTTTTTTTTTTTTGGACAACCACATCAAGTGAGAGGCTCCATCAAATATCCTGCAGGCAGACATCATCAATCACTTGCCATAATTTGAACTGAGCGGTGGCAATGTTATTAATAGAAATTAGCATCTTTGTTGCTTAGTCCAGGTGATAACTCTGGCTAACTGACTGCAGTTGAATCAAAGCGCTCCACAGGAAAAATAAGACGATAAATTTGTTTTCTTTTTTTTTCTTTTTTTTGAATTCAGCGATGCTGCTGAGCTCAGTTTGTCTGATGGCCTTATCACAGAGTTGTGTTTTAATTGAAGAGAATCCACCTCAGATCGTAGCAGTGCAGGGTACCAGTCAAAGGCGTGAATTATTTCAGTGTTGTTTTACTTTAAATAACAAGTGTTGAGATGCTCTAGTTCAGCTTTTTGTGCTGCAAAGGCTGCCTGTTTGCTGTTAGGTCAATGCAATATGCATTTACTGTAATGTGTATGCAGCCAGAGTAGTAAAGCTCCTGGATATTTTGCCAGTGTGTGGGTTGCCTGCAACCCTTACTTCCTCTGCCAGTGCGAGGCCGAAGTATCAAGAGCTATTCTCTTCCTGTTTAATCAAGTCCTCCAGGCAGATACTGTGGAAGGCCAATGAAGTCTCTTCTCCTGTCATGCTGCTTGTACTAACAGAGCAGCTCCGAAAGTAAACAGCAGCTGCCGAGCTTGGAAATAGATTCTGTATGTTTCGAAACATTGGTTAATGCAAACCAGTCCAACCTCGAGTCCCTTTAAATAAGCTTCACATTATCAGTGACTTCAGAAAATACGCAATCCCTCGAGGGCGGTGATTCATGTTTTCACTTTAAACCACATGGACTGAATGCAAATTCCACACATAAATGTACCACATGCATGGTGTAACATACCAGCTTCCATATGGGACTTGTTCAGAGCCAGCGTTTATCATAGTACATCTTGTTATGGCGTCTATTTTCACCTTGTGACAAATAATCAGTGCTCAGTCGTGCATGTAAACCATTGTAGAAAAAGATATGATGATTTTTGAAAAATGTGGGATATTTTGCACCAGGAAAATTAGAATATCTACTCGAGGCTGACTCAAATGCTTCGACCGTTGCCATGGTAATCGGCCTCCAAATCGGTATTTGAATGCTACGTTAGTATTTTTATATATATATATATCTATGTAATAATAATGTATAAATACCAAAATAGCCCATGAAATGTATGTTATTATTAGTTATTCTCAGACGGATATCGCTGTTTGTTTTGTGTAGAGGTGCGTGTGTGCTTCGAAGCCCAAAACATGATATTTGGGACAGCCCTAATATCTACAGATATTTAGTGTCTCTACTGTTTGTCTCCATCTTACAACCACAAATACTTTATACTTTGTGATATCAAATAGTGCAATATTGATAAATTTCTCTTGCAGGTTTCTCCAAAATTCTGACAAGCATAAACAACAGAATTACCACACGAGATTATTATCTTAAAACCATTTGCCTTAATCATGAAAGGCTGGTCTAATCTTAGTTTAGCAATAATTGAACTATTTGTAATTTAGGTGCTTTAAATATAAATATCGGTATTATGTTTATTATCTCTTTAGCTTGACTCCTCTAAATGAAGGCATCAAAATAATTGTATTGCCAAACAAATGGTCAAATGGCCAAAAAGGTCCAGGGTTTTCAGTAGGGCTTTCCCGAATACCATTTTTTGGGCTTCGAAGCTTCGATGAGAAATGTTCGAAGGTATTCGAAACTTCGTGGCGTTGTTCGGCAAAGCGCGGCGCAGCAGGCTGACATGTTCTGACATGTTTCATTGCCTGGGACAGCGTCGCTGCCGCACTACTGTCCATACACGCACATCTGCACACAACAAATGGTGATATCCATCTGAGAATAATAATTAATGTTGAATATGACTGTCCCGAATACCATTTTTTGGGCTTCGAAGCTTCAGTGAGAAATATTTGAAGGTATTTGAAGCTTCGAGACAGCGCCACTGCCGCACTACTGTACACACACGCACCTCTACACATCACAAACAGCGATATTCGTCTGAGAAGAATTAATAATGATTAATGTTGAATATGAATAATGTTGTGGGATTATTTCTTATTTCATGGGCTAGTAATACATTATTATCACATACTTGTATATATATATATATGTATGTATATCTATAAAAACATTCAAATACTGATTTGGAGGTTGATTACCATGGCAACGGTGGAAGCTTTGAAGCATTTGGGTCAGCCCTAGTTTTCAGTTGTAATTTATGTTATCACGTTTCTAAGACTAAACAATTACCCTGCTTAGTTAAAATGCAACGCTTTGTAAAATAAGAAACCTGTAGGTTACCAAAGCTACTGGTCCAGCCAGGTTTAGGTGCTAATAATACGTCTTAATGATGAGCACCCATGCAATTTTTCTCTGGTTTTATTATGCAGCAGGCTTTTTCAAATCTTCATTTACAGCTTTCGGGAAAAGGGCCCTTCTTCTCATTAAATCCTTTCGTTTCAGAATGCACTTTTTTCTTCGCTGATCTGTTGATTATTGCATGTTTTGATTAAATATCATTAGCATCTGTCTATTCATCCAGCACGACTTCATATGGAGGTGAGAACAATATCAGGACAAACCGTTTAACCCTTCTATTATTCTCCAGGGTCAGTCCTTCCAAAAGGCAGGCATAAGATTTTGTTGAACTGCTATTTTAGCGTTGCCCCGATCCTCCACTGGTCAAAAGTATTGGCTTAGTATTTCCCCTCCGCTACAAGCGTATCACATTTCCCTCTGAAAGCTGCTGAATGATTTCCCCTCTCCCTCTTTTTGTCACTCTTATTTCACGCTCTGAATACTTAGTAGTTAATAGCTTCCCTCCCCTCTTCCCATCGTACCTTTCTCTCTCACACAGACACACTTGCACACACACTGTGTTTTTTTTTCTCTCCAAAGTTTACACCAGTCTTCCAGTAAACTCTTCCAGAGCTATCAGAGGAGTCTGATTTTTAATTTGCGGTTAAATGGCGCCCAACACGTGCAGCTCGCTTGATAATTGACTTCACTCAGCTGAAGGGAGGAATGATTAGATCTGAATATCTAGACGATCTTTTCGACTCCGAATTAGAAGGGAGTAAAAGTAGTGGCTCTGATCAGGCATAAAGTGTTGAGAGTGGCTATTTATGGCGTACAGGCTGAAAATGTTGGCTGCTTGTGTTAAGCATCTCAACCCTGACAGAGCAAAGTGGACAAGAGAACAAATAAATTAATGAGCCAAAGCGTGATGGGAAAGTGCTGACATTTCTTTTTATTTTTTTCACACACTTATCTCATCGTGTGCTTTTCAGTATCTTCGTGGTTATCATTCTGTTTCCTGTGGAAAGTCCATGATAATGGCGCGAGAGGCTACAAGTCTCATACATTATTGATCAGGGAAACTGAATAGGTGATCATACTGATTTCACATCCAGCTCTCGTCTTTTTGTGCGGTGTTAATCGTCTTAAGATGTGCAGTTTTAGCAAAGACAATGAATTGAAAACGGTGCTAAATCTGTCTCATCAGCTGAGGCCTAATTTATATTTGGGCCATAGCTCTTGTGTCTCCTCTCGTGGCTGTACAAAACCTTCACAAGTCTGGACCGGTCATGGCAGAGGAAAGAAATTAAAACTAGGAACATTGTGCGTCTGCTCTTTTGGAGTGAAATGCATTGTTTGGTGTGAGATGATATTCAGCTGTTAGTTCCACAGAACTGAGTTGTTGGACGCAGCCGGTGCTTTTCCTGAAAACAGTCTTTTCATCAGCATTCACCTCCACTGTCTAGTTTTATTCACTTCATTAGCAAGCCGCCGGTGCCAAGTGCTCGGACGCCTTTTCAGGAATTGATCATGACAAGTTAAATGTATATGCTTGTGGTAAATCCGTCTGGATACATGTGCATGTGATTAGCTAACGTGATGTGCAATCCGCCGTCATGTCTCAGTAAAGCCTGCGCCCCGTTAGTCCTCCCCAGCCGTGTTTAGTATTCAGAGAGCAGGCGCTGTTGTAATCTGGATTCTGAGGCAGGTTGCTGGGGTTTTTGTTTGCTCTTATGGCCCTGATAATCTTGTTACACCGCTGTCAAGTGGAGCTGGCTCTCCCTGCAGCCCTGAAACCACCATGCATGCCACCTCCAGTACCAGAAAATCCAACCCCCATCCCTCCCCCCCCACCATCGCCGCCCCCACCAGCCTACCGCCATTTTGAGACAGCCGTTGATGGAAGAGCCTTGGATGTATCCTTGAAGAATCACCTCCTGAGCATCTTTATTCAGCCGCCCCCTGTCTCCCACCCCCACCTTAGGCGGTGCACGACAGTGATAAATATTCATCAGGGGACGCAGTGCGTGGATGCTGTAGCCTCGGTTCCCCCTCAACAAAGGGTCCCCTAGCTAATGGTGTCCATCCTTGGCGGGCCCCCTGGAGAGATCCTGTGGAGGAGATGAGATCATTAAAGCATGACACGGGCTCAAGGCCGGACCTATCATGTCACATCAGCATTTATCCCACCAGAGTCACCCCCTTTGAGTCTCAACCTAAGCCAACCCCACCTTCGCGATCCGCCCTCTATAGATTTAGATGAACACAGACAGCTTTTGAAGGTTGGCTGGGTTGCTCTCGTCGTGTTAGTTCAACTTCACAACTTCCTAATTGGCACCTTGGTTTTGGTCCTTGCTGAGATCAGTATTTTTTTTTTTTTCCTCAACCTGTTCTTCTCAAGCTCCTCTAAATGTGTCGAGCGGGCATTTTTCACAAGGCTGTTTGCTCTCTCTCTTTCTTTCTTTCTTTCTTTCTTCTCACCCTCTCTCTCTCTCTCTCTCTCTGTCCGTCTCTCTCACCATCCCCTCCTTCTCTTTCTCTGGGTGACCACACTCAGCGATTTCTATTTCCTGTGGGTGTGATGTCTCTCCTCCACAAGCAATCAGCTCTGATTTGTCAGCGTTCTTCCAGGCGATTCATAAAAATTCAGCAAGCACCTACAAAAGACGTCTGTGTCCCCTGCGCTTGCTCCCTATACCTCTGCTGCCCCTGTGCTCCGAGCTGCAGCCAGACACACACAAAAGACCTGAAATCATTACTAGTAGGAGGTAATGCATGTGTGCAAGGAAGACATTGGTGTCTAGTAGGGCTGAGACGATACACCTAACTCCTGATTCAATACTATCGCGTTAGTTGGGTGCCGTGTTGCAATTCGATATTGCGATTTATTACAATTTTTATTAACTTTTTTTAACACTAGACCATGGGGAAAAAGTTGAAACATACACGTCTAGAGACTTTTACTTTGGAAAATATCTAAATTAATACAGTAAAATGTTTTAATTTTCAGCATTTACTGTATGTAGTCAGAGATGTCCTGAAGTCAAATATATCAGTCATTGTCAGGAATTATTTAATAAATGTTTTCCAGCAACCCAAAAATCAAAGAATTAAGACATTTCCTTCACAAATTAGAGGTATTTTCTTTTTAATTTATAAGGGACATGTAGTGTTTTAAACTACTGGTGAATATAATCCAATCAGTCTTATTTCCATATAAGTATTTTGTATGTACAGTTCCTTTTGTAGCACCTTATTTTGAAAACCAGACGTAGTCACACGTGTATACTTCTGCTAACTCCGCCAAGCTCTCCCCGTCAGCTCCGTTCTCTTTATACATCCATGGTCAGCTCCGTTTGAATGCATTTAACATAAATGTCAGTATATGGGTGTTCTACAGTTGTATCGTCGGCTGATTTGACCACGGAGATGCGAGTAACAACCGACTTGACTGCATGGTACCGCAATACGATAACGTTTTCTGTCCATGACAGAGTTAGCATACAGCTTTAGCCGTGATGTCTAGCTCTACTTTTCCTGGTAATGTGTGAAACCCAAAGTCTTTCCATACTTTACTGTATGTGTAGTGTTCACCACTTTGCAGGTCGTATCCACGTGGACCTTCCGCCGTTTTCTACGTTCTCGTTTCGGCTCGCTGCGGCCGGCTGCGATTTGTTTTGGTTGACGGATACGGATATGATGGATACGGAACGGATATGACGTCACGTTAATTGCGATGCATAGGTGAATTGTTTTGTTTTTTTCTCCCACCTCTAGTGTCCTTGATTGCGACCGTTAAGAGGGTGAACTTGTCAAATGCAAGGGCATTCTGTTGCAATCAAATCAAGTCTGAAATTTCCCGTTTTTTTTGGAAGATTATAGGTGTGTTTTTTCCTTTTTCTTTTCATCTCTGTGTGTTTATGTGAGCACGCCTCTTTGTCTCTGTGAGGTATGACATGCCTGGTAGTGGAAGGGAGCAGCTGTGCATTGGACCTTGTCTGTGTTGTGCTGCCATGCCCTGTCATTGGTAGCCGTCTGTTGGCAGCAGCCTGTGCTGGAGGGTTGCAGCCCGGGCTCAATCATTCCACAGTGTCATATGGTGAGCTTTCAGCCATGCCAAACCATGCCTACTATGTTACCATACACAGCTGTGTGTGACAGAATACGCCTCTTCAAGCTGGACAATGTGGGCCATCTTTCTGCATTTTTACAAGATTCCAACTGTTTGGGTTTTTTTTTAAACAATGTTGGGTCTGGGCAGCTGAGGGAGGAAATGATAGGCTTATATGAAATTTGGAAGAAGTAGGATTTTTTTTTTTTTTTTTTTTTTTTCCTACTCTCATCACAGCAGCTATTAGTGGAGTACTTTCCTGTCTATTTGTCCATTATCTGTGCATCATCAGGCAGACCATTATCCCATTATGTTTTGCATCTGTGGTCCAAATGCTTACTGGAAATGAGTCACCACAAAGGCCAGTGAAAGGTAGGTGTTACTATCAGGCAGCTATTCATAGCCAACCCAACGGGGATGAAAGTATCACATTTAAAAAGTCCTCCGCAGAACGTGAAAGGCTTTTTTTTTTTTTTAATATATGGGCATCTGTAGCGTATAGGGACACATCGCCCTTTTATGAGGACTTTTTTTGAAGTGAAAGCATCAAGAATGCGAGTCACAGTCTGACCTCATGTTATGTCCCCAGCCTGTGTGATAGTGTCGTATTCAGGTCATTTTTAACAAGCGTCTGTCTCTGCCTGTTTGGCTCAGGTGACCGGTCCACCTGTAGCACCCTTTTGTTGCCATGGAAATATCCTGGCCATCTTAGGAGCTACGACTCATCCCTTTTTTTATATTTTTTCTTCCCTCCCTCGCTGAGCTTCTCTGCACACATCATACATATACATGATGACTATCTTAGGCTATAAACACATGCACACACTGACAGTACTTCTTTTTAGGATTTTCTTTCTTTGGGGATTCTTTTGTTTCCTGTTTTGATACGAAAAAAAAGTTGTAAGAGCCCACATGCATTTGTTTATGTGTGCTCAGTGCAAACACACACTGCTGGGGCTGTGTAAATCAGCTTACAGAGGCAATGTGCTGGCTGGGCTCACTGTGGTGGGTGCCTGTGTCGCTGACACAGCATTTACTGTGTGTAGTGTAAAGCACCCAGGGCCACAACCGTGTGTGTGTGTTTATGTGTGTGTGTGCGTACTTATCCTGTGGCAGAGCTCACACGGTGGAAGGCACCCAGCCTTCTGTCTGTCTTAACACCAGTAGGTTAGGTTTCTGCACAGCTTCTCTTGGTGTTCCCTCAGTACTGACATGACAGAATAAACTGCAGTGCAGCCCTGTTGTTCTGGATGCCATAGCCAAGGCTCTGCAGTAGATACAGCATATCCCCCTTTTTTCATTGATTTATGGGTTATATTGTAGGTTGCATTGTAGTCTAGACACGTGTGACTGTCTAGACTGCTTGTACAGTAGATGATAGCGGTGTCCCTCTGTGATATGTTTTAGCTGAGGTTGTATATACAGTAGAAAGGCTGACGGCTTTGTTTTAGTCCATCCGTGTTTGTCCTCTGCTGTTTCTGCTCTGAGAGGCTACACTTAACAGAAGTGACTTCTCTTCCGAGTTTTGTTTTCCAAGAAATTGCTGCCAGCCAACTAAATGTCACCCTCCTTGTGACTCGCCACACTGCCGTTTCGAATGCAGTGCAGGTTTAAAACGAGAGACCTACTACTGTAAGGTGGAGGGGGAAATGCGTACCGCCGAGGTATTTGTTCATAGTGACAGGTGCGGTAATAGTCCAGGCAGGTAGCACTCGCTGAACGGACTTGGCATCACTTGCGAGGAAGTCCTTGACCCACTTTGTGCCTTGTGTATTTGAAGGACTTTGTCACGCCCTAGCATCTTTGCCAGAAAATACAGTCTTGTGTATTCCATAGGGCTGTCCTCGACCAAAGAAATTCTTAGTTGACGAACACTCATATGATTTTCTCGACCAATCGATTAGTTGATTTAATCGTTAGACCAGTGAAACACAAAGAATCACACAAAAGCACCACTTTAAAACTTGTGTTTACCAGAGATGTGCTCAGAAGTTTCTTGGAAAGAAGTCAGTCAGTATGAAAAAAGCATAAAAACGACTAATTGAGTAAAGGAATCTTAGTCGACTAAGACCAAAACGACTAATTGACTAAAGAAATCTTAGTTGACTAAGACCAAAACGACTAATCGACTAAGAGGGGGCAGCCCTAGTAATTCACAGAAGTGCTCTTACTCTAAGCATTTTTTTTTTTCTGGTGGTTTTGTTCTATATACTGATGGTGACTTTTCTCACCTACAGATCAACCAGCAGTACAGGTGGACGCGGCTCTCGTGGCATGACTACCACAAACAAGGGAAACAAGGCCTTGAAGGTAATTAGCATGTCTCACACGAAATTAAATTTGTCAGATTGTGAATGTTAAGACCGACATACTTCCTAATCCCCATCCCCAGGTGAAGCGGGAGCCGGGGGAAAATGGCACCAGCCTGACCGACGACGAGCTGGTGACCATGTCGGTGCGTGAGCTGAACCAGCATCTACGGGGCCTGACGAAGGAGGAGATCCTCCAGCTGAAGCAGCGGCGGCGCACCCTGAAGAACCGGGGCTACGCCGCCAGCTGCCGGGTGAAGCGCGTCACCCAGAAAGAGGAGCTGGAGAAGCAAAAGGCTCAGCTGCAGCAGGAAGTGGACAAGCTGGCCACGGAGAACGCCAGCATGAAGGTGGAGCTGGACGCTCTGCGTTCAAAGTACGAGGCCCTCCAGAGCTTCGCTAGAACTGTGGCCCGCAACCCCGTCAACTCAGCCAGGGGACCTATGGGCTCCGTCATAGGGCCCCTCATCCCTGGTAAAGTAGCCGCCACCAGCGTTATCACCATCGTCAAATCCAAAACGGAGGCTAGGTCGTAGTAGCAGAAAGGGCGGGAGGAAGATTTTTCCAAGACTAAACTAGTCAGTGCATTGTAACACGCCGCAGGATCACCTGTGTAAGTTCTCTGTTTTAACCCTTGGCACTTACACTAACAATACGCTTCCTAAATTCACCCTTAAAGTATGACTCAGCAGTCTGTACCTGTCAACAGACACATTGTGCTTTAGGGTGACACAATCGAATTGTAGGATTTAGGACATGGCAGGCGGTTGTTGAAGAACGGCGACACTTTGGCAATACTGAAACCTTTCATTTAAAAAGCAGATTGTGTTTACAAATACTCAAGAAGGCAATATTGGGTGGAAAAAAGTACAAAGTGGAATCAAATTCAGACTGTTAATAGCTGTGTGTGTCCGTTTCCTTAAACTGAACTCTTTCCGTCCTAAGAATTGGCATTTGTAGAGTCTCACAACCAGTAAAATAATACATTTCAGTCCTCCTCACCCCAGAACCCCTTTGCTTGTTATTATGCACTGACTTAAATCTGGATAAATAACGTCACAAAGTCTTGATGTGGATGCTACAGATGTCTTCATAACAGCCTGACTAACCCAAAACTAGTTAACGAGTCAAATTTGTGATTTTTGTGGGTCGTCTGTCGAGAACATAAGCGTGAAATAATGCTCCCAAATCTAGCATTCATTTCTGTTTATGTGTGACAGGCTTTAATGAACTTGTCATTATCAATATGACTGGTAGATGCAATAATATATGTATGCACTGAAAAATACAAAGAGGTCTTGCATATTTATGGTTATAAGTGGAAGCGTTAAAAATGATCAGCAGTTCTTAATGATATTGTTCCAGAGCTGAGTGCCATTCCAATATGACAAGATTCTTCTACAATATCTGAATACCTGAATGTTATAACAGTAATATCCTCGTGTTTTGTGGGCGACGGTGAAATCCACAAACATTTTGAAACATAATTTTTTGCTCATAGAGAAAATATGTTCAAGTTGTTTTGTTTTTAAAAGATATATATTGCATTTTTTTTTTTTTGTAATTACTTGTTGACAGGGCCGTCAGATATTTCCAAAAGAAAAATCTTTACACAAGCTTTACTGTTTGAATTGTTAAGGTGTAGAAAACTTTGTCTAATGTTGAGTTCTTGGTTTTTATTACTAGGTAGATTACCTTACCATTGTTTATAGAAATACAGAAAAAGAAAACAAACGAAAAAAAAAATCCTGTGACATCTTTTTTGCAATTGTACCGAAAGTGGCTTACTATTGAAGTCTGATAGCTTTTTTCTAGTGACTAGGCGCGTACTGTGGGGTAGCGCGTGACGTGATGTGTAAGTGACAAGTTGGCAGTGTCGTTCACTGTATAGATGTCAATGCTGTGCTATTTAAAACAAATCTGTAGAGCTAAACTAGGTGGTGTAAACAAGGTCAATTGTCTTTGTGCGTATTGGCATCTGTGATATCCTCCGCTTCCTTGGTGTTAGTTACAAATCATATTGTCATGAAGAGTTTACCACGTTGAGCCATGTGAGACAGAATTGGGTGAAATGGCATTAGTGACTTTTACCTGAAGCTTAAAGTGATACTGAATCATGGTTGCACCTGGTGCTGGATGCCCTCTAAACACATCCTCTGTAACCTGAAAGTGAATGGCTTCATTGTTGGGAAGATTTCATTGTCGTATCCATTCCGGCCACTTAATTGGTTTGAATTAGATCGTGGGAATAGAAATTAATAACCCCTTCAAATGCACCCGATTCGACTGTTATGAGGCCTTTAAATCGGCGTTATCAGCCTTTATAAGCATCATAGATGTGGGTCAGTAGGGTTCTACTAAACCTACTACGTTGTAAAAGTGAAAGCGAAACTTAAATGCAACATGTTCTAACTAGGGCTGTCAATCGATTAAAATATTTAATCGCATTATTGTCTTTACATTTGTCTTTATGCAAATGTATGTATATATTTATTATTGGAAATCAATTAACAACACAAAACAATGACAAATATTGTCCAGAAACCCTCACAGGTACTGCATTTAGCATAAAAAATATGCTCATGGGTACCCATAGAACCCATTTTCATTCACATATCTTGAGGTCAGAGGTCAAGGGACCCCTTTGAAAATGTCCAGGCCAGTTTTTCCTTGCCAATATTTAGCGTAAGTTTGGAGTGTTATTTAGCCTCCTTCAAGACAAGCCAGTATGACATGGTTGGTAACAATGGATTCCTTTGATTTTCTAGTTTTATATGATACCAGTGTCTTCACTCTAGCTTTAAAATCCATACCAACCTCTGAAAGATCATTTGCGTTAATGCGTTAAAGAAATTAGTGCCGTTAAAACAAATGTTCGACTTTGACAGCCCTAGTTCTAACACTTTGTATAACTGTAAGAAACATTAAGTCTTAAACTCAAACAAAACAGCTTCTTTAGGTTTAGGCAACAAAAACACTTTAAGTTTAGGGAAAACATTGTGATTTGGCTTAAAATAACTACGTTTCAAACGTGAAAGTGTAACTTAATGCTTGTGAACACTGAGACAACACGTTGTTGGTTGCGAATCCCGGTCTCCTGGGTGAAAACCCGGTGTTTTATGTCCCATCTGCTACGGTTGATAGAAGTCGCTGCCGTGTTCTTTTATTCCTTCTTTTGGTGATCTACCATGTGAATAGGTGATAAAACCTCCTAGTGACCCTATTGACCCAAATCTATGGTGCTTACAGCGACCGATAACGCCTATTTAATTGCCTGAAAACAGTCTAAGAAATACAAAGTTAACTGTTTTTTTTCCCCTCCAAATGTTGTTGAGAAACTTTCTCAAGACTATAGCGATAAGATTGCATCAATGAACTTGAAGGGTAACCGCCAAATGGCGCAGCATCACTCGTGTAAATTTACCCACTGGTCTTCAGATTGTCAGATTAAAAAGCGGTAGGGGTTTCGGCTGGGTTTGGGTTTTGTATGCACTAAGCTCCTGCTTGTTTTGCTCAGGACAAAACAGGTCACTCTAAAAATGAACAAACCATTCTAGATGAGAAGCAGGGATGGCAGCTCTGTTCATTTCTTTCTCCTCCTTCTTCTTCTTCTTCTTTTTTTTTTTTTAATAATAAGCATGTCATAAAAGGGCTTCAATCCACACTCAGAAAGAGACACAGCAAGACCATGTAGAATTACAATCAACAACAACTGCTGCCAGCAGCGCTCCTTCTGTGCCAAGTGTCGCATCACTCTCCTAGCTGATCCTCTAAAAAAAAAAAAAAAAAAAAAAAAGG
>CAKALU010063040.1:34436-96613 GCA_916700995.1 Hozukius guyotensis
TCCTCTAAAAAAAAAAAAAAAAAAAAAAAGGAGTTTAACAGTGGAGCAGTTTCACACCTCCAAGGTGAAAGTAATGACATTAACAGAATGCACTTCATCCGGATCTCACTCTCCTGCTGGTCAGAATGTCTTATAGTGTCGGGCGAGGATTTAATCCCAAAACTCCGCCTCCGCAACACCCGGGTGCTGGTTATACTGTCTGTGTGCAAGCATCCTATCCTCAACATGCTTAGCTATTGACTGGTTAACTGTGGGAAAAATATAATATATCTGACTCTTGACATAGCCCAGTATCGATGTTGGCGTCCTTATTGCTGTGGCAGTCTTGTGGAGTGAATCTTTTTTCGTGTCAAGTGTCTTTTGAGGTGTTCGAGCGGCACCGTCGACCAATCTCTCAATCTCCTGCTAGAGACGACGACTCTCTCTCTCTCTCTCTCTCTCTCTCTCTCTCTCTCTCTCTCTCTCTCTCACACATACAGGTGTATAGTATGTAGCTACAGTAGGTATTAATGACCATTGTGAAAAAGTGACCCTTAATATGCAACTCAGTGGAAAAAGGTGTGAAAGAGTAGATGTAAGAGTAATCAATATTGTCAAAGTGACTATGGTCTGTTATTTCATAATTCTTGCTGTTTTGTAGGTTTTTTTGTAAAAAAAAAATAAATGTTTTTTTATTTTGAAGCCCTGAATGGACGAGCAATTGGCCCTTGTTTATAATAGCTAACATGTTAAAGCTGTACGGTGTTTTTAAAGGAATCATGGGACAGTTGCACTCAAGCCTTACTCAATAATTACTCTGAATTTCCATGAATTGGACTCGGGATATCTGACTGAAAGATATTGCTATTATTATTATTATATAAATGTGTTGTGCACTAAGTGAAACGGATGCTACGATAGATTCTGTCACAAGGGCCACTTGCAATATTTTCTTTTCTTTTTAGTATGCGTGTGTGCGTGCGTGCGTGTTTTGTACGTTTGAGGTTCCTCTGCTGCTACACCAGTCATTAATGCTCGTCGTTTGCTGTAGCATCACCCACAGCATTTCTGTTCTCATTACGTGTCGAGTGTGTATTTGAAATTGATCTTAACACTGTAATTTGTTCTGCAGATTTAATTTTTAATTGGTTCTGGCTTTTTTTTTTTCTTTGTTTTGTTTTTTTTTACAAGCAACATGTTAGAGAGGATAAATAACAGCACTTGTGTGGCAGTTGAATTTAATAGCTCTCAAGACATTTTTCCATGAAATTATGCTTTGAAAACAGTCGACTGTGCAGGTTTCTCCATGGAGTGGGTCTGTGTTTCAAAGGTTAGAAAAATCTGACTAAAGCGAGTTAACACACAGTTAATTATCTGTTTTTTTTTTGTTTTTGTTTTTTTTTCTGTATGGGTTGTAATAAAATATTGCAGTACTTTGTATGAAAACAGACGATAGTTAATTGTAACTATTTATAAATTAAATTATTGTACTTTTTGCAATCTGTAGATAAGTACTATGTATTCATATATACAGTAACAACTGTGGATTTAAACGTGATTCTCTGAGGTGTCTAAGTTATTGATGTATATATTGTATGTTTGTTGATACAGCTTACTTTATTTTCTATAAGACCAATAAAATGTTTTGAAAAAGGATTTTTTTTCTGTCTTTGGAGGCTCTTAAACACCGATGAAATGGGGTTTTTGTCATATTCTGTGGCGTCATTGACCCAGTTTGATACTTGTAAAAATAAACTGGCGGGGAAGGCTCTTCGCCGTCCAGGGTGGGTTTTTTAGAAGACAGCGATCATTTAGATGGCACGATTTCTTTTTCTGTGATCCAAAAAAAGCCGCTGGGCGACCCACTTTGGCTAACCTCGGTGGACATATTTTTGGCCCGACACGAGTAAAACATTAGAGTCATGAAGGATGTCTAGGTGTGCTTGTCCTAGATTAGGAGGAGTAGTGAGTTAGTCATCTGTGCTCCCTGTGGGCCTCCTAAACCCCCCCAACCCCCCCTCTGTCTCAGCGCACCTCATCAAACATCACCCTCCTCAGCAGCGTTTCAACCCCAGCACATTCAAAACACATCTCATGAGAGAACACGCGGAGACAAAGAGACAGATGGCTGAAGACGAGCTACATCCTACCACTCCATCCTGCGGGGCGAGTCTAAAACCCCAGTGCCTCTGCAGCGTTGCAGCGTGGTATTGTTCTCCCTCCTACTTAAATTGAAGAGGCTCCTACAGGTCTTGTGTGACCTGTGCCTTAAAACAAGGCTCCTCTCCCTCCTCTTGATGCCTGCCCCAGACAACCGGATGGCCTCTGAAGAGTTGATTAATTTGGCGGGTTGGGTTTAAGGTGAGCTGGTGGGCAATCTAGGACAGCATTCTTCATCTTCACCCACTTCTGCAGCAGGTGCCTGCCCCAGTTCTCAGACCACAAGCCCCGCTGTACAATTAATGTTGCCATCCCCATCAGCGAGGCCGTTCATTTAGCACGTCTAAACCCTGCCAAAGCTTGGCATGGGGCTCCTCCGCTCTGCAAATGTCACCATGGCAGAGGACAGGTCTGTTTTATAGGAGATGCTGCACCGGGCGAGAGGTGTGTTTGAATCACATAAAGCTGCTGTCCTCATATTAAACACCATGATATTTTTTTTTGCCATCCCAGCGATAAGAAAAAACAAGATAAAAGCCGAGTAAAAGACTCCAGACAACTGGAGAGACCAGGATGTTAAATATGACTGCTTGTGAGGAGTTAACCTTGCCCCAGCCTAAATGCAATATGTGGGTCTGGGTTTCCCTCTGCTGGCACTTCTGTGTAAAGACTTTGTTTTGTATGTGTGTGTAGTGTTTCCACAAGATGACGCCACACGCTCCTCACAGAAGGATTTCCCCTCCAGTGCACATCTTTAATAGAAAAGTAATTCATTTCATCCCACTTGTTGAAGTTTTAAACTTGGAAATATTACCCAATGTGACACATTATATTCTTATCATAGTCCAGGGCGTGTCAATAATTCATGCTATAACACTAGAAACACAATCTAATGCAAACTAATAAGAGCAATGTTTGTGTTTGTTGACACCGTGTGACCGAGGCATTGATTCGACTCATGATTAGTGATGTCATATCGAACGATAACACACCTTTCATTTATAATACAACACGTCACTAAATTATCTTTGTGTGGAATGAACACAGTGAACACAACCTAAAAATCACAAGTTTAAAGGAATTAGTGGCGTTAAAACAAATTGCAATAATAACGCATAAGCCCTAATCATTACATGATAACATCAGGGCAGATTCATATTGATCTTTACTCGCTGCAATTTATCATAACTACTAGCCTATCATACTTTTTTGACTTATATATAAAACTAATATATTTCGATCTTCTTTGGGAATATTCAGTGTCCAACTAAAACAATGCAGTGTTCTCCCTGTTAATAACATGACAGCCAAACAGCTGTTCTTCATGTGACAGACAAGTCTAATGATGCTGAACACATTGAACAAGTTTCATGGACTGAACTCGGTGGAGTTGAAGGTTTTAGTGTCATCTCAGATACACGTATGTATGGTGCTCTCAGTCAGTGCACTAATATTTCAGTCAGCGCACCTTGACACTTTTAAGAGGGCTCACCTGTAGAGGATCAACAGAACAACATGTTAGACCAACACACTGGCTAATGTCTAAATCTCAGTTTTACATGACAAAATCTTAACTAGCTAATAATCACATAGTGACTTTTAAAGGGTTATTTCACATAAACTAGAAAAAGCAGACAGTATTACTCCATGTAGGCATACTAACCATGCAGCAAAACTTAGACACCTCAAAACAATGGATGTCAATGGAATTTTGTTTGTTGTGCTCCTGGTGTTTAAAAAAGTCAAGAACAACCTGTCTTTCTAAAAACACACACACACACACACACACACACACACACACACACACACACACACACTCAGAAATGAGAGTCACATATTAATATATATATATTTTTTTTAAATAATTGTCTGCATAAAAATGTTATCAATAAGACATTTAATGTTATCTTCATCATCATCATATTAATATATCATTATTATTATTTAGCAGAGCATGTTTAAATACTTTAATGATAAAAGGAAATATAGTAGATGTACCTGAAAATAAGTCAGTGTAAAGATATTTTCTTCTTGGTTGTGATCTTGAAAGTCATCAAAAATTTGCAATAATATTTTAATAAATATTTTATATATTTGTATGCATGCTAAATTAATACATTCAGCTATAATGTAACTATGGCCAGTGCTTCTGTTGGCCTATGTGTTACAGTTCGTATTTTATTTTAAACAAATTTAAATTATTATTCATATATATATATATATATTAATATTTGTCTACATAAAAATGTTATCAATAAGACCTTTAATGTTATCTTCATGATCATATTATTATTATATCACTATAATAATTATATTTACCTTTGTGTTTTTTTATTTTGCTTTTAGGAAAAGCAATACTTTTATTCAGCAGCTTTCTAAAAGCTCTGTGGGTGTATTTTATTTTTTATATTTGTCTACATAAAAATGTCATCAATAAGACCTTTAATGCAATCTTTATCATTGTCACATTTATACATCATTATTATTGATACTTTTCCCAGAAGCACAAAGGAAGAATATCTCCATCACTGATTATTTTGTTTATTTAGCTGAGCATGTTTAAATACTTTAATGATAAAAGGAAATATAGATAAAGATATTGTCTTATATATATACATTTTATTTTTAGGAAAACCGATAATTTTATTCAGCAGCCTTGTAAAAGCTCTGTGGGTGTATTATTATTATTTTTTTATATTTGTCTACATAAAAATGTTAACAATAAGACCTTTAATGTTATCTTCATAATCATATTATTATTATAATCATTATAATAATTATATATATATAAATTTAGCAGTTTTCTAAAAGCTTTGTGGGTGTACCATTTTTTTTTTATATTTGTCTACATAAAAATGTTATCAATAAGACTTTTAATGTTATCTTTATGATCATATTATTATTATATCATTATAATAATAATATTATTTACCTATGTGTATTTTTATTTTACTTTTAGGAAAAGCGATACTTTTATTCAGCAGCTTTTTAAAAGCTCTGTGGGTGTATTATTTAAAAAAATAAAAATATTTGTCTGTATAAAAATGTTATCAATAAGACCTTTAATGTTATCTTTATCATCGTCACATTAATACATCATTATTATTGATACTTTTCCCAGAAGCACAAAGGAAGAATATCTCCAACACTGATTATTTGGTTTAATAATATATATATACAGTATATATACAGTATATATATATATATATTTTTGTGCCTCTTCCCAGAAGCACAAAGGAAGAATATCTCCAACACTGATTATTTTGTTTATTTATCTGGAGCATGTTTAAATACTTTAATGATAAAAAAAAAAGAAATATCTTATCTTTATTATTATTTTACAGGGACAACTTGAATTGAACGTCCAGACCTTATTTCTCTCACGTCATCACAGACACTACTAGGTTTTGGCAGATAGCGTGCTATTATTTCTGTGGGAATCAAGATATATTGTCACATGACAGTAGGGAAAAAACGCTTTTACGTGATTATGTAACAACATGCACTCACTCCATCGTACGATCCAACCAACCTGGGTCAAGTGCGCCTTAACGCACACACATCTGCAGGTTTGGGCTCTTCAAAATAAAACCAGTGCACATAAAGATGTGTTGCAGAGAGTTTTATGTGCAGTGCTTCCTTTGCATCCTGCTGTATCTGCTTTTATTGGCTGACTTGACGTAGAGCGCGTCGTGCGTCGTTGCGTCGCCGGTAGAGGAGGCGTTGACGCACTGGAGCTCCTACTGCTGCTGCTGCTGGAGCTCCTACTGCTCCTACTGCTGCTGCTGGAACACTAACCTGCTGTCCTGCAACTGAAACAGGACACCCACTTTACTGACAGCATCTCCACCCTGGAGGGGAGTCACTCTTACAGTTTAAAGTGTGATCACTCAGCAGCTGCAGACAGAAACATCATGATAAAGAACGGACATCACAATCACCAAGTGAACACTGCAGCCGGAGGACTGAAAGACGCAGCAGGGACGAGCCCAGGATCTGCAGCCTGCAGTCCGGACAGGAGGTGGAGGAGGATCCGGGTGTGGTGCGATGGCTGGTGAGTCAACTTTACCGGATGATTGGTGATGATGATGATGAGGATGCAACATTGTTCTTGCATTGAGAGCGTTTGAATGAATGTCACCTACCATCAGCTCCTGCACAGGCCTGCTGCTGCTGCTGCTGCAGGTTAATCAGCTCTCACAGGACTGCTGCTGCTTCATTCTCCAGACACATCAGAAGGCCTATACACTTATAAACTTTTAATTGAATATTCTCTTGTATATTCTACCATGAGAGTATCATCAATAGCCAGACACTGTAATTCCAAGGGCATTACTTTTCCTACTGGGGCATCCTGGTCCCAGTTTACCTCCCCAAATAGACACATTATTACATGATAACATCATTCTTTATTATATGTATTCATTCTCCAGACACATCAGAAGGCCTATGCACTAAAACTTGTAATTGAATATTCTCTTGTATATATCCTATCATGAGAGTATCATCAATAGCCAGATGCATAACCACTGTAAATCCAAGGACATTACTTTTCCTACTGGGGCATCCTGGTCCCAGTTTTCCTCCACATTATTACATAATAACATCATATTGATCTTTACTGCTGTAATAGCCTATCATACTTTTTTGACTAATAGATAAAATAGGGCTGTCAGTCGATTAAAAATATTTAATCGCGATTAATCGCAAATAAATCAATTTTTTTTTATCTGTTCGAACCTTAAAGGGAGATTTGTCAAGTATTTAATACTCTTATCAACATGGGAGTGGACAAATATGCTGCTTTTTGCAAATGTATGTATATTTGTTATTGCTGCTTCATTCTCCAGACACATCAGAAGGCCTATACACTAAACTTTTAATTGAATATTCTCTTGTATATATTCTACCATGAGAGTATCAATAGCTAGACACATAACCACTGTAATTCCAAGGGCATTACTTTTCCTATACTGGGGCATCCTGGTCCCAGTTTACCTCCCCAGTAGACACATTATTACATAATAACATCATATTGATCTTTAGTGCTGTAATAGCCTATCATACTTTTTTGACTAATATATAAAATAGGGGCTGTAAGTCGATTCAAATATTTAATCGCGATTAATCACAAATTAATTGCATATTTTCTATCTGGTTCAAACCTTAAAGGGAGATTTGTCAAGTATTTAATACTATCAACATGGGAGTGGGCAAATATGCTGCTTTATGCAAATGTATGTATATTTGTTATTATTGGAAATCAGTTAACAACACAAAACAATGACAAAGTCCAGAAACCCTCAAAGGTACTGCATTTAATATTAAAAAATATGCTCAAATCATAACATGGCAAACTGCAGCTCAACAGACAACACAGCTGTCAGTGTGTCAGTGTGCTGACTTGACTATGACTTGCCCCCAAACTGCATGGGATTATCATAAAGTGGGCATGTCTGTAAAGGGGAGACTCGTGGGTACTCATAGAACGCATTTTCATTCACATATCTTAAGGTCAGAGGTCAAGTGACCCCTTTCAAAACAGCCATGACAAATTCAGCGTTATTATCGCGTTAACTTTGACAGCCCTAATTATTACATAATAACATCAGGGCAGATATATTTTGATCTTTACTGCTGCAGTTTATCATAACTACAAGCTAATAGCCTATCATACTTTTTTGACTAATATATAAATTAGGGCTGTCAATCGATTAGAATATTTAATCGCGATTAAGCACACATTTTTTATCTGTTCAAAATGTATCTTAAAGGGAGATTTGTCAAGTATTTAATACTCTTATCAACATGGGAATGGACAAAAATGCTGCTTTATGCAAATGTAGGTATATTTTTTATTATTGGAAATCAATTAACAACACAAAACAATGACAAATGTTGTCCAGAAACCCTCACAGGTACTGCATTTAGCATAAAAGATATGCTCAAAACTCTAGACAGATTTAACAGCACACTATGACTTGCCCCAATCTGCATGTGATTATCATAAAGTGGGCATGTCTGTAAAATTGGAGACTCGTGGGTACCCATAGAACCCATTTTCATTCACATAGTTTGAATGAATGAATGAATGTATAGTTTTATTTCGATCAATCTGTGTAAATATAAACCAACACTGTATCCATTTCACACAACTACATTCATAAAATCAATGACCGAAAAAGGAATAGGCTGAAGCCCCAAGGCTTATTTGTGCCTATCCTTTACAATCCATAAGAGAACCCAGAATATCAGCATTAAATTGTAATCCTTACTTATTTCACATTTTAATCATATTACACTGTAATCCCTTAATTATTTTACATTTTAAGGCTTTTTTGAAGCTCAGCAGAGAGCTACAAAATTTCAACTCATCACTAAGCCCGTTCCATAATTTGACTCCCAAAACTGAGACACATCTATATTTTACATCGGTTCTCACTTTACCTGTTTCAAAAATACTCAACCCTCTTAAATTATAATATCCTTCTCTTAATTAAACATTTTTTTTTTAATACTAACAGGAAGGCTTTTATTCCTAACTCGGAAAAGTATTTATAATGTCTTTAGATATACAATATCCAAAAATTTTAATTACCTGACTTTATGAATAATGGATTTGTAGTTTCACAGTAAGAAGCTTTATGTATTATTCTAATAGCTCTTTTCTGGAGTTTAATTAAAGGGGTCTATATCTGTTTTATATACATTTCCCCAAACCTCAACACAATATGACATATATGGCATTATAAGTGAGCTATACAATATATACAAACACTTCTTATTCAACAGATCCTTTGTTTTGTAAAGAATAGCGATGGATTTGGATAATTTCCGTTTGATGTATTCTATTCTAATAAAGTTTCTGATCTATAATCACTCCCAGGAATTTTGTTTGATATACTCCTTCAATTTCAACTGCAATTAGATACAATTAACCCTGCCACCACCAAACACCTCTTGAGGTCAGAGATCAAGGGACCCCTTTGAAAATGGCCATGCCAGTTTTTCCTCGCCAAAATTTAGCGTTAGTTTGGATCTAGCTTTAAAACTGAGCCGACTACAACCTTAAAATCGCAAGTTACATTAATGCATTGAAGAAATGAGTCGCGTTAAAACAAATTTGTGTTATTATCACTTTAAATTTGACAGCCCTAATTATTACAGAATAACATCAGGGCAGATTTATATTAATCTCTACTGCTGCAATTTATCATAACTACGAACTAATAGCCTATCATACTTTTTTGACTAATATATAAAATAGGGATGTCAATCGATTCAAATATTTAATCGCGATTAATCGCATGATTGTCCATAGATAATCGCGATTAATTGCAAATTAATTGCACATTTTTTATCTGTACAAAATGTACCTTTAAAGGGAGGTTTGTCAAGTATTTAATAGTCTTATCAGCATGGGAGTGGACAAAAATGCTGCTTTATGCAAATGTATGTATATATTTATTATTGGAAATCAATTAACAACACAAAACAATGACACATATTGTCCAGAAACCGTCACAGGTACTGCATTTAGCATAAAAAAATATGCTCAAATCATAACATAACAAATCAAAACAATGCAGTGTTCTCCCTGTTAATAACATGACAGCCAAATGTATGGTGCTCTCAGTCAGTGCACTAATATTTCACCTCACCGTGACACTTTTAAGAGGGCTCACCTGTAGAGGATCAACAGAACAACATGTTAGACCAACACACTGGCTAATGTCTAAATCTCAGTTTTACATGACAAAATGTTAACTAGCTAATAATCACATAGTGACTTCTAAAGGGTTATTTCCCATAAACTAGAAAAAGCAAACAGTATTACTCCATGTAGGCATACTGGTATCTAACCATGCAGAGAGACTTAGACACCTCAAAACAATCGATGTCAATAGAATTTTGTTCGTTGTGCACCTGGTGTTTAAAAAAGTCAACGACAACCTGTCTGTCCAGAAACACTCACGCTCGGAAGTTAGTTCGTTCCATTGCAACGTCAGCACCCAGCAGCAGAGCTACGCCTCCGCCACTACTGGCGTCCGGAAAGCGACTACCCGACGCCAGTAAAACGTCCGCCTACAAAGTGCCGTACAAAAGTAAAACTAAGTTATTGCTATTCTATTGTCATAATTGTAATGTCTCTAAAGAAATGGCCTCTGTTGAACAATACAAATATTATAAATATGCATACTATTATAACTATTTACTTACTTACTTACTTATTTATTAAACTTTTTTGCTTGGCTGCTTCCCAGAGGAGCATAAAGTGAGCGATGGACATAAATAGAAGTTAGAAAAATCCAGCACACAGATTTTGAGAGCAATCTCAAACTTTTTCATGTCAACGACCTTCAAAATAGATGTCCAATAGACCACAGACCATGGATGTATAAGAGGATGTGTCCTGTGCTTTTGCCCTGCGTGTTAGTAAATAGACTTCAACTACATTAAATTCTGTTTATGTCATGCTACTAGCACTACTAGCTACTGGCCGATAGCCGGTTGTTTGGGAACAGTTGTTTTGGGAGACATTAATACATCCACTATGGTACAGGCTAATAGCATACAGCCCATGGGTGTATTATAAGATAGTAAAAGTGATGAATTACAGCCAATATATGCATTATTACAGCTGCATACGGCTAGCAGGAAGCTGGCAGAACTGGATATGTCACATGAACGGTCTGATGCACATTCATTATGCCGAGGAAAATAACACATTCGGCTATTAGTTCATTTTAAAACATTTAGGACACAATGATTTAACTGAGGGCTATTTAAGTGTTTGTCCTGGGAAGTTGATTTACCTCGAAAAAAATTATCCTTTGATTTACAGACGTCTCTTTTTACATCCATGGCCACAGACTCGTTGACTGAAAACAGTCCAAAATGGCGGCAGCGCTACCGCAGCGGCATCCAGCGGATGTTGTCAAAAAAGCACCGGAGTTTTGCCTCTTTGCTTCTATACTCTTTGCCTTAGAGGGAACAGTTTTCATTAGGAAGTACAATGAAGACAAGAAAACAATTAAAACGGGACATTGCTGAAAACAAAAAGTCTTTTCACCCCTGATTGATTGACCGATTAATCGATCGACAGAAAATATCTTGCCAACTATTTTGACAATTGATTCATCGTTTGAGACATTATTCACTGGTTCCAGCTTCTCAGCTGTGAGGTGTTTAGATGCATTACGTTGCAATATGTGATAGCAAACTGAGTATGTTTGGGTTTTGGTTGAATAAAATAAGCTATAAAATAAGCTCGACCAAAGAAATTCTTAGTCGACTAAGAGTTTCTCCACAAAGAATCACACAAAAGCACCACTTTAAATCTTGTGTTTATCAGAGATGTGCTCAAAACCGACTAATCGACTAAAGAAATCTTAGTCGACTAAGAGGGGGCAGCCCTAAAACAAGCTATTTGAAGACCATTAGCTGTTTCAAGTTATAATCTCTTTCATTTATACACAGAACTATTAATGGATAATGAAATTAATCGTTAGCTGCGGCCCCATTGACCCTTTGAGATGCCTCCTCTGGGAGAAACACCAAGCCTCGGTGGACACAGTCCGGCTCCACGGTGCAGCGGGATAATAAATGTTTTGAATTTCTGTGTATGAAGGCCAGGATTATGGTGGCTTTCTCTAAAATTCCTGCCATTTAGGTGTGGCTGTCTATCCACGGTTTGGTGGAATGTAGCAGAATATTTGGGATGCCAGAATATTAACCGGTGGGCTGAGCACGCAAAGAGAGCCAATGTCAACAGAGCTCATGTCATTAACCCCCTCTAACCCCTCCGGCCCACACCTGCTACGGCCGCTGCAGCTCGTGCAGCCGTGCAGCCGTGCCCGTCACTGAGCACATTGTTTCCCTGTAGCCCTGCTGGACACCACCACGCTCTTACTGACATCCAGCGCTGTCAGCGGTATGAGAGGAAAACTTCCAAGGAAAGAGTCACAGTCACTTCATCTGTTGAGACATCTTTAACTCTGCCCCGTCTTCTCTGCACTTATTTGTCATCCTGAAATGAGGTGATGGGGGTTAAAGATCAGTGTTAGTGATGCATCATCAAGGAAGAGTGTAAAGTCCACTTCCACTGTGTTTCTGCTGCGGTAGTGTATCCGTACAGGACTATAAACGTGCTATTTAAAGCCTCAGTGAAGTGTATCTTATTCATTCCAACCTTATCTGAGACTAACCTGAGAATTATTCAATAAAAAAACACTCGCATTTAAATCTTTAATTCAATTGAAACCTCACCAAAATGTAGAGGTCGGGGGAAAAAATCGATACAGCATAGTATTTTATTTTTCAGAGGTCGTAGCAGCTCAGTCTTAAAGCTAGAATGATGATACTGGTATCAAATTAAACTATACTGATACCATGTCATGTCAGCATGGTAGCTTGTAAGGAAGGAGGATAAATAACGCTCCAATTTACGCTAAATGTTGGCAAGGAAAAACTGGCATGACCCTTTTCAAAGGGGTCCCTTGACCTCTGACCTCAAGATATGTGAATGAAAACTCTGAGATGAGCAGAGCGAAAACTGTGTCTTATTAGATAAAACAGATGTTGACTAACTGCATAACTTGCAGTTGAAAAAAGGTAATAAATCGCAATATATTGCAATTAGGGCTGACAGTGGATTAAAATAGTTAATCGCAATTAATCGCAAATTAATTGCACATTTTTTATCTGTTCAAAATGTACCTTAAAGGCAGATTTGTCAAGTATTTCATACTCTTATCAACACGGGATGCAAATGTATGTATATATTTATTATTAGAAATCAATTAACAACACAAAACAATGACAAATATTGCTCAGAAACCCTCACAGGTTCTGCATTTAGCATAAAAAATATGCTCAAATCAGAACATGGCAAACTCAAACCCAACAGGCAACAACAGCTGTCAGTGTGTCAGTGTGCTGACTTGACTATGACTTGCTCCAAACTGCATGTGATTATCATAAAGTGGGCATGTCTGTAAAGGGGAGACTCGTGGGTACCCATAGAACCCATTTTCATTCACATATCTTGAGGTCAGAGGTCAAGGGACCCCTTTGAAAATGGTCATGCCAGTTTTTCCTCGCCAAAATTTTGCGCAAGTTTGGAGCGTTATTTAGCCTCCTTTGCGACAAGCTAGTATGACATGGTTGGTACCAATGGATTCATTAGGTTTTATAGTTTCATATGATACCTGAATATTCACTCTAGCTTTAAACCTGAGCCCTACAACCTAAAAATCGCAAGTCGTGTTAATGTGTTAAACAAATTAGTGGAGTTGTAATGCAGTGTTCTCCATGTTAATAACATGACAGCCAAACAGCTGTTCTTCATGTGACAGACATGTCTATTGATGCTGAACACACTGAACAGGTTTCATGGACTGAACTCGGTGGAGTTGAAGGTCTTAGTGTCATCTCAGGTGCTCTCAGTCAGTGCACTAATATTTCAGTCACCTCACCTTGACGCTTTTAAGAGGGCTCACATGTCACCAAGCTAGTATGACATGGTTGGTACCAATGGATTCATTAGGTTTTCTAGTTTCATATGATACCTGAATCTTCACTCTAGCTCTAAAACTGAGCCCTACAACCTCTGAAAGCTTGATTGCGTTAAAGACATTAGTGGCGTTAAATTGAATTTGGGTTAATGTGTTATTATCGTGATAACTTTGACAGCCCTAATTGCAATTTATCTTATTGCAATACTCAGCATATCGCAAAATCGCAATAAGATGGTATTGTGACTTAAGTATTGTGATAATATCGTATTGTGGGGCTTCTGGTGATTCCCACCCCTACTAAAAATCTGAATTTTTGTACTCCCGTCACTGGTATTTCCTACACGTGTGTCCCATTGTTTTCCATCACTGTGTCCACACACGTCTGTCTGGTTTTATTCCAGAGAGGTGCTGTTTGGGTGTCAGCTAACAGGCTCCGCTAATTAATATTTCACCACCCCGCGGTCATGATCCATCCCTGTTAAAAAATACAACAGGACTACGGTAACACATGTTGGCTGTCCAGCAAGTGTAACACCCCCTATAAAAGCAGCCTCCATGGTCTTATGTAACTGGGTCTCTGAGTTTTCCTCCCCTATTCACACACCTCCTAATGTACTTAACTACATTCTTCTGGCCTCAGAGCCTGCACACGTGGGTCCAATTTCAAGAGATTGACAGCACGAGACTCAGAAAATCTTGCTTTCCTCGACAACAAGCCTCTTTTTTTCTCCACATTTAGCCGAAGTACATCTGAATCACACAAGACGAGCTCTACAGTCTGGTAATTTTTGTATTACAGCATAAACAAGCTGTGTATAGTGACACCGCAGTAGGGCACAGATGCTGTCTTTCATTAGCATAAAGCCCGGGGCTGAGAACAACATGGGATCCTGTTACTGTTGTGGCTGTGTTCATACTGCAGCTCCGGCAGCTCTCATCTGTTTTCTTATTGATTTTTGGAGGATGCTATTCATAGCGCTGCTTTGCACCTGACCCCTGAGAGAGCTGACGTGTAATTTAATGTACTAAAGAGGACACAGATGCCAATTTTCGTGTTTGTTTTTTCCCACTACAGCCATCAATTATGTTGTCATTATTGTGATTCTACAAGTTAATCGCTGTCAAGGAATTGCTGATGGTTACAGTCTCTACTGCAGCTAAATGACTCTGTGATTAGATCCTCGATGCATCTTCAGTGACACCTGCATCAGTCAGAGCTTCTCTGTTTTTATGCGTAATATCACGTTCCAAGTGGAGCAGAGAGAGAAATGCTCCGACTGATGTCAGCTGTTGGCAGGAGTAGTAATAGTGATGGAAAGGCTAATGCCCATCTGTTCTCTATTACTATGCTAGATTACCATGTTACAATCTCAGTCCCCAATCTGCGTCTAATCTAATTATCTACAGATGGTATCATAGCCTGGGAGGAGTGAAGTGGGAGGGGAGAAACACACTGTGCTTTTGACTTTTTTATGTTTAGACTTTGATCAGATATCTAGCATATCACATGATTAGACCGGTGGGCCGATAATATCTGAAAAACTGTAAATATTAAAGGGTTATAATGGTAGTTTTTACATCTATTGATCTCCTACCGCCTCCTTCCTTCATTTATTTCATTTTAATCAACTTTCTTTTTTGTCAAAGTTGCAAAAACATCTTGTTGGTGGTGCATTCAAGAACACTCAGACATCTGAGTGTTAAAGAGAGACCGCCCATTTCTAACTTTGAGAACAGTGCGAGCTTCAAAATTACCACACAACTCTAATCCAGTACACCATTCTTTATTCATCAGACGTTTTTGACTATCTTGTGTGAATAAAGCGCGGTGTACTGGAGAAGAAGAGCTGTGCAACGCGTTTTAATTTTGATGAAAGAGCAGCTGCCAAATCTTATCACTGTAATTAAAAAAAAATCCTTTGTCCTTTGTTTGATTTTCCAACCAAGAGTTTAAAAGGGGACATGATGTTTATTTCCAGGTTCATACTTGTATTTTGGGTTTCTATTAGAACTTGTTAGCATGCTTTAATGTTAAAAAAACATTATTTTTCTCGTAATGTCTGTCAAAAATCCCCAGTACATTTTAAATATTAGTGTTTAGTAGTGTAGACCCCTTTGAAAATTGCCATGACAGGTTTTCCTCGCTAACATTTAGCCCAACTTTGGAGCGTTATTTAGCTTCCTTCCCGACATGGTAGCATCACATGGTACCAATGGATTCCTTAGGTTTTCTAGTTTTATATGATAGCCCTAACACTGAACGTACGAGAGCCTCTGAAGGACAGTAAAGTCAGTCGGGATCGTGGGTCTCTGAGGGTTAAATATGGATAAATTAAACTATAATATAATGTTAACAATCCTTTCCTACAGCTCTAATAATGTAACTTTTGATTAACTTCTTATGTTCCTATCCTCCCAGCTATGACATGGTCCATTACGGCCACTCCAACCAGCTGCGGCAGGCCAAGGCCATGGGAGATTACCTCATCGTTGGAGTACACACAGACAGTAAGCTCATTGATTTATTGTCCCTCCCACACCTACAGTACATCTACAGTTGAAGCTGTCTGACTCATCTCACTCTTTTTCATCATCCATTTCTGATACTTCATCCTTCCTTCACCATGAATAATTGAGCCTGGAGCTGCTGGGTCTGGGGAGCCTCTGTTTATCATTACCAGGCAGACACCAGCTGTGCCATATACACTTTGGAGGGGTTGTTGTGACAGTAGAGCAGTGACTCAGCGATTTTGCCTTGCCCTCCTATGGCACACTGGGCTCATTCTGACATTACGATAACCCAGAATGAGACAGATATCGGCAATCTTCCCCTCTGCTGACGTGATGATAAAATATCTCAATGACAAAGGCAATGCTGCGTTCAGTCACTATAAAAACTGTTTATCAGAATGTCACGCAAATGGAGATCTCTCTGTTCTGGTAATCTCTAAAGCTTATTTGTGTGTTTCAACAGTTTTTGTTTCATGTTCTGTTTTCAAGGTGAGATTGCGAAGCACAAGGGCCCGCCTGTCTTCACTCAGGCAGAAAGATACAAGATGGTGCGGGCCATAAAGTGGGTGGACGAGGTCGTGGAAGGAGCGCCTTACGTCACAACCCTCCAGACCCTCGACAAGTACAACTGTGACTTCTGTGTGCACGGAGGTACAGTATATAATCACCACCTGGTGTCCTTATTTAGACACACAGATAAATTAACAATGCTGATCAGCTCCAAGTTTAATGTTATTAGTGGGGCTGTCAAAGTTAATGCGAGATAATAATGCGTTAACACAAATCAGTTAACACAATCCATCTTTCGGAGGCTGTAGCTTATCGCAAAGGAGGCTAAATAACGCTCCAATCTTATGGTACATTTTGGTGAGGAAAAACTGGCAATGGCCATTTTCAAAGGGGTCCCTTGACCTCTGACCTCAAGATATGTGAATGAAAATGGGTTCTATGGGTACCCACGAGTCTCCCCTTTACAGACATGCCCACTTTATGATAATCACATGCAGTTTTGGGCAAGTCATAGTCAAGTCAGCACACTGACACACTGACAGCTGTTGTTGTCTGTTGGGCTGCAGTTTGCCATGTTATGATTTGAGCATATTTTTTATGCTAAATGCATTACCTGTGAGGGTTTGTGGACAATATTTGTCATTGTTTTGTGTTGTTAATAGATTTCCAATATTAAATATATACATACATTTGCATAAAGCAAGCATATTTGTCCACTCCCATGTTGATAAGAGTACTAAATACTTGAAAAATCTCCCTTTAAGGTACATTTTGAGAATAATTTGCAATTCATCATGATTAAATATTTTTAATCGATTGACAGCCCTGCTAAATATATAAAAACTAAAACTAAACTTTTCTGAAAAACTAAATCTAGCATACGAAAAGATAAAAACTTATTGAAAACTCAAAACTACCATAACTTTGGTATGCTGTTGTTTCAGATGATATCACACTAACAGTGGATGGGAAAGACACATATGAAGAGGTGAAGAAGTCAGGGCGGTACAGGTGAGTTAATAGAAGAAGACGGGATGAGATGATGTGTGTGTGTGTGTGTGTGTCTCTGAGGTTAATAATATAATATAATGTTGTTCCAGGGAGTGTAAGAGAACCCAGGGAGTTTCAACCACAGATCTTGTTGGTAGGATGCTACTGATGACCAAAGCACATCACAGCAACATTGTGAGTACAGTTTTATTCTCTCTTTAATATTCCCTCAGTACACAGCAGCACTCACCTAATCAGGGCCGGCTTAAAGGTCCTGACACACCAAGCCTACGGACAGTTTGAGACCGTCGGTGAGCGCTTTTTCGGTGTGCCCCGCACCGTCGGCTGCTGGAGTTTTTCCGGCCGATTCAGCATGTTGAATCGGCGGTGGCGCCCGTCGGTGAGAGAAAACACTCTGATTGGCGGTTCAGCTTAAACGAATTAGTGCACGAGAAGAGAAACGGAAGTGAGGAAAGCAAGTCAACAAGTAAAGCTCTTTTCGTTTCTCATCTTCATCTCATCTGGTGATCATCTGGTGGTGTGAAAGTAGTCGGCAGACGCCGCTTTGTTTCATGTACGTATCATAACAATGGCTTGTATATCCGCCGTCCTCTGTCTTCCGGTTTCCATTTTTGAATGACGAATACAGACTACCGCCGCCAGCTGGTGTGGAGAGTTATTTCCTCTCACGCAGGCGCAGAACGTACGTGGTAGTTGGCCGTCGGCTGTCATCTTTACGGTGTGTTCAAATGCAACTTTTTGGCCGAGACAAAGGCGAAGTGAGGCGACTCAACTGGTGGCCTTCATCGCCGTTAGATCATTGATGTCGGCTTGGTGTGTCTAGGGCTTAAGGCATAAGCCATATAGGCGGTCGCCTAGGGCGCCACCTTCAAGAAAGAAAAATGCCGGTGGGCGCCCTTCCTCATTTTCTGCATTGAGTTAACAAATGAACAAATAAAGAAAGAAAGAAAGAAAGAAAAACACTTTTCACCTCTGTAACTCTTGTTGTCGTGAAACTGACTACTTTTAAGCCAACACTATTACGATTTTGATGTGTGTTGTGGTTTTATGGGGCTAGGGTTAGGGTTCTGGGGGGTTGAACCTTAACCCTAACTCTAGAGCGGTGCCGCCAGCGGGCACCAAATCCGAATTTTGCCTAGGGCACCAAAAGAGCTAGATCCGGCTTCGCCCCTAATTCAATCCCCTCTTCTCTTTAGGATAGCTCAGACTATCAACAGCACACGGACAACTTTGGAAAGGTAGGTACCAATTTACATCTTATTTTAGCTCATCACCTGGTAGTCAATATAAAATCCTCAGCTTACTACCAAACTTAATTGGCAAATGTTTAAAGCCAAATTCTTATTGGCTCTTTAGCTTCCTCTTCTTTAACTGTTTTTGTCATTCAAGCAGTTAAAAGTTGTTGTGTGGGCCAGATGTCAACCATTGTTAAACAAAGGCCTTTACTGTGGACCCACTTTATAATCAAGTTGCAGGCCTCACCAGTGAAACAGTGAATGCCACTTCTGTTCCTGGAACGGGGAGAGTAACTCAGAGTCACCATGCTGGGGATTTAAATAGTGTGAAAGCAGTAGAGGGTCTCTTCACATTTGAACATTGAAGACCGGCAGAGTAATGCTGTGAATTTGGCGAGGGTTGAATAAATGTGCTTTGAGTTAGAAAAGGTGACGTCACACCACTAGATGGCGATGATGCAGCGTTCTGATGCTCCAGTGGTGCTGCTGTATCTATGCTGGAGAACATCTGTCTTACTGCTCCACCGTTTGTACTCACCGTGCCTGTTTCTGGATTACGGGGGTCACATGGTCAGAAGGGCCACAGTCCCTGGACGGGAGTGTCTCAGTTCCTGCAGACTTCACAGAAGATCATCCAGTTTGCATCGGGCCAGGAGCCTCAACCCGGAGACACGATCATCTATGTGGTGGGAGCCTTTGACCTCTTCCGTATCTTTTTAGAGCCTCACTGAAAACATGGCTGAAAACATACAACTTGTTAATCAGAAAGCATGTACAGTTTTTTTTTTTGAGATCAAATTTTATTAGTTTTTAGAAGGTTAGGGTCGGGGGGACAGGGGATGTTCAGGGGTAGATAAATAGTAAATTTTCATTCACATATCTTGAGGTCAGAGGTCAAGGGACCCCTTTGAAAATCGCCATGCCAGTTTTTCCTCACCAAAATTTGTAGCGTTATTTAGCAATCTTCCCGACCAGCTAACATAACATGGTTGGTACCAATGGATTCCTCAGGTTTTTCTAGCTTCATATGCATTGGAAATTATTAACAAAAAAATGTACATAATTGAAATAAAACATTAATTGAAAAAAATAAATATAATATAATATAATACAAAATAATTATTAACTGTAACTGCCATTTACTGTCAGAATTATTAATAATTTTGTGAGCTGCTATAAAACAGCCAGCTGTTCTGAAACGCCTTGACTAGTCTCCTGTCAGACATCGGCCATGTGGACTTCCTGGAAGCAGTACATAAGCTCGCAGAAAAGCCATACATTATAGTGGGGTTGCACTTCGATCAGGTGAGTCTCCTTGTGCTTTTTTTTCCACCTGTGTGAGACATGTACGGCCTCCCTGCGTGTTGACTCTTTACTTTACATTTCCTCTTTGTGCATATTTTTCAGGAGGTGAACCGCTACAAAGGGAAAAACTACCCCATCATGAATGTCCACGAGAGAACGCTCAGCGTCCTGGCTTGTCGAGTAGGTTCTTCTTGCTCTTCTTAACTAAACTAGTTTAGTTTATTTGAGAAGGGACAGTGCAAATTAATAAATACACATGGTATAAAAAATGCCAGAATTAGCCAAAAGGCTACTTTTCATCTGTAGTCCCTGGCCAAGGTGTTACAAAAGTCTTCCTAAAATACATGAAAACAGAAACATAAAACAGGGCATGCACATTTATACATACATAAAACAACATTGCAGACAAGCAGGCTTCTTCGTCTTCTCCTTCTACAATTCATTTTGTGCGCGATTAATTTCTGATTTGTGTTTTTTTTTCACAGTATGTGTCAGAAGTGGTGATTGGTGCACCGTTTGCAGTCACAAAAGATTTGCTGGACCATTTCAAGGTAAGTACAGGCAATACAATTATCTCTCACCACTAGATAATAACGTTCTCTGTGATTAAAAATGAATAAAGTAGCACATCTCTTTCGTCCACAGGTGGATCTTGTATGCCATGGAAAAACCGAAATATATCCTGACAGGGATGGATCCGACCCTTATGCTGTAAGACTTTAAACACACAACAGCTTTTTTAAAAAGACTTATCCAGAATACAGTTAATGAGTGAGAATATAATGTTATTCGTATTATTTTATGGCATTTTAACAACTCACTCTTTATTTTTTTATTTTATTTTTTGTAATATTTAAGGTCAGAGCTTCGCATGGTCAAATAAAATAATTAAATCTAATGCAAGGCTGTAAAATGGTTATCAAACGTACTGCAAAGTGTGCACAATGCTACTGTATGTGAATCTACTTGCAGTAATACGGATACTATGTGAAATGAATCCTTTTCCAAAATGAAAATGAACTTTTAAAAAAGAACTACGGTAATGTGCAGGAATGATGAATCACATTCATTTGCCAATGTTTTCTTCACATCCAGGAGCCGAGGAGGCAAGGAATCCTGCGTACAGTTGACAGCGGGAACAGCCTCACTACGGACGCCATTGTGCAGAGGATAATTAAAAACAGGTAAAAAATAAAACTTCTAGAGAAATCCACGAAGGCTTGGGGGCAGAAATAGCCAATTTTATAGTCTATCCACGGGGCAAAACAGTATTTCTCTAAGTTTAAATACATGGGACATAGTTTGTTTACTGCTTTAAAGAGGACCTATTAAGCTTTTGTGCTTTTTCCCTTTCCTTTAAGCCAAGTTCACACTACACAACTTGTCAAAGTCGTCAGCTCGCTGTACTGTTCACACTACACAACTTGGTGTCTTGTAATTGGGAGTCTTTAAATCGTTGTGGTTTTCACACCACATGACTGATCGGCGACAGGGGGTCACACACTACAAGATCTTTCACCGGAAGGAATCGTTTGGACCGATGAGGTCTCCAAACTACGCTTTGTCACAAAAACACATGCGAGAAATACGGTAAAGGACGTGAGACACATTGCTGATGTTGTTGTTGGCACGTGTTTACAAAATAGCCTGTTTCCACACTCTTTTTTACTATTTATTCCTCTAGGTGCAACAACAATTTTGCTCCGTGTTTCAAATGCAGCACATAGAGTAAGTTCCTATTGTTACAGGTGACCCCTTTGCCCCCAGGTTTCCCTTCAACCCGTGTCTCACGCTCTCATTGGCTGTAGCTCGTGTCCGGAGTCCCCGACAGGTCCAGATATTTAGCATGCTAGATGTCTGGAATGTGTCTGCGAAGCATCGGCGAGCCTTGGTGAGCCTCTCAGCTCGTGTCTTTAAGCAGCTCACACGTTATATAGCTTTTTGTGCATGTAAAAGGTCTGCAAAGTTACAAAGCCCAAGGTCCACGCCAAAGGGAGTTACTCTCCCCCACAGAAACACTGCTCCTGAACTGCCTGAAACGCCTCGCTTGAAGTCCCGCCTTTTCTTCCGTAACGTGGTGATGTCACCAAGTAACACATTTGCATAATACCTGCTTAGCGGCTAGTTTGACACGCCCTCAAACAAAGTTAGTTAGAGCGGAGCTCTAGCAGAGTCCGTAGAGTTTGCTTCGGTTAAATAATCACGAGCGAGTGGGCCAGCTGACCAATCAGAGCAGACTGGGCTTTTCGGAGGGGGAGGAGCTTAAACAGAGCGTTTCAGACAGAGGGTGAAAAGAGTTACTGCAGCACAGCCGGTATGAGAAAAAATAAAGCGTTTTTTGAACATTAAAGCATGTAAACATGTTCTAGTAGAAACCCAAAATACAAGTATGAACCTGAAAATGAGCATAATAGGTCCTCTTTAATAAGTAATAGATTAGATTGAGACTTTTTCCAATTTCCTTGTTTTGATTCAGGTTGCTATTTGAGGCAAGGAACCAGAAGAAAGAGGCCAAAGAGATTGCTGTGATCCAGGCCATGCGGCGACAAGAGGAGGAGTCAACTAAAGAAAGAACCCAGGCCGTGCTGTAGGAAGGCCCCCAAACAAGCACCACCGACCACGCGTCAACATCACACTGACAAGCTCAATTAATCTAAACTCATGTACAGTAAAATCAAACCCTTTTATATGTGTTATGATGACACACGATCCTGGCTAAAAGCAGCAGTCCTTACAGCAGCCCGTTTATAGCCAGGGCGGCATAGTCTGCTGTGGGATCATCAGGTATACAGTGTGTGTGTGTGTGTGGGTGTGTGTGTGTGAGGATCTTCTGTGTATTAATATATTCGGCATATGCAAATACATTTTCATGTCAGTCAACAATCAACCCGGGGCGCCGGTTAGCTCACCGGGTAGAGCGGGCGCCCCATGTATCAAATAGGCGAGTCCTTGCTGCAGCGGCAAGGGTTCGAATCCAACCTGTGGCCCTTTCTGCATTGTCATCCCCTCTCTCTCTCTCCCCATTTCACCACTATCACTGTCTCTGTCAATAAAAGGCATAAAAGCCCAAAAAAATGATCTTTAAAAAAACAATCAACCCAGTCGCACTGCAGTTCATGAAATAGTCACGAAATTTAACATATTGATTTGTGTATAGACACAAAATTCTATTTTTTTTTTCATGAAGGTCAGCACGAAATCAATTTGTATGTAATCCACGTAATTGTGAACCGAGAAGTATAAAGAGCAACAAATACCGCGTAGGGAGGAGGTCGGGGTATATGGGAAAACAAAGGACTTTCGCCCAGGAGAGCTGTGTTCGTGTCCCGTGTAAAACAACAATTCAAAGTCAAAGTTAATTTATTTGTCACGTAACTTCCGTACTTAAGTTACAGCACTTCTAAAGTTATTTAAACCCAAACCACGATCTTTTCTTAAAGCTAACAAAGTAGTTTTTGTCACGTAACTTCCGTACTTAAGTTACAGCACTTTTGGTTATTTAAACCCAAAAGGCGATCTTTTCCTAAACCTGACAGTCGTTTTTGTCTTGTAACTTCCATGCTTAAGTTACAGCACTTCTGGAGTTATTTTAACCCAAGCCACTATCTTTTCCTAAAGTTAACGAAGTAGTTTTTGTCAAGTTACTTCCATACTTAAGTTAAAGCACTTCGGATGTTATTTAAACCCAAACCACAATCTTCTCCTAAACCTAAGTAGTTTTCTTTTGAAAAGACTGGAGTGGAAATTGTTGTAGAAAGTTGTGCTGAACGTCACAAAAAAAAAGGGAAATTCGTGTCTATGTACACGTATCAAATAGATTAAATCCCGTGACTATTTCACGAACTGCCGTGAGACTGTGGACTATGGAGTCAATATCACTATGTCTTCAAATGTCTATTTTATGTCTTCAGATATTTTTTAGTTCCTCAAGTACTTTTATTTTTCTGCCTTCAAAAATATAGAATTTTTAAGTATTATATTATATGATTTGGACAAATGAAGGGCTGAGATGTTGGTCAGGCGTTAAGCTGTAACCAGGAAGTGATTTGTCGTTTCCATGGGGATGTTGCTGCATTCTGCGCAGCAATGGGTGTCGCCCCACCACTGATCTATCTATGTATATACTGTATGTACTGTATCTATGTATCATAAAGTGATTACGGGCTCTCTGGAGGATGCTAAAAACCACTATTTAGGGAAATAGGGGAGAAAAAATCCCCCTGCTCCTCTGCATCTTACTTGGGACTGTGTGAACGTGAGAAGGTGTTGACGACCTCATGTACATATCAGACCTTATGCTCCAGAAGTCATCACAACTGTTTCACTGGTACAGCAGGTTTTTATCTCAAAAGAATGCACACAAACCTGCCTTTTGAGTGTAATTTAAAAAAAAAAAACAACACTCCTTAGGTTTATCCTAACATAGAGAGAACACTACAGAGTTTTAACAGATTGCTTTTGTTTTCTTAGTATAACTATGACAGATGCTCAGTGTTGTTGACTTGATCATGAAATAGACCTCTTACTGTCATTGAGCCCTGAACAGTTTAACCTCTGTGTCTATATCGAATGGGATAAAAAATAATATATTTTTTGTAGATGTATATTTTACTCACCTCCTCTCCATTAACTACTGTATAGATGGTTTCATATTGTTTTAAAAAAACAAAACATAAATAATATATCTGTATGTCAAGTTGGAATGTATTCAGTGTAGGCTATAATGTATATGTTATTGACAACTCCCAGTTGATAAATACTGTAGAAACTGATTAGACTACGGTATACTATTGCTGATAATAATAACATTTTAATCTGAAAGGCTACTTGTCATCGTCGCTTCCTTAAAACAGGAATGTCTAATGTATTTATTCTTCAGTAATTGAGATATGTACGGTATGATATGTCTTCCCAGCTCTCCAAAAACACAAAAATCAGAATTTTCAACTCAAATGTAAAATCTGTCCTTCTCTATGGCTGTGAAACCTGGAAAACCACAAACACAATCACCAACAAACTGCAAGTGTTCATTAACAACTGCCTCCGATACATACTGAGGATATGGTGGCCCAGAAAAATAAAAAATTACAAATACAGACCTGTGGAAACAGACAAACCAGGAGCGAATCAACAAAGAAATCAAAAGGAGAAAGTGGAGATGGATCGGGCATACACTCAGAAAACAAGAAACAAACATAACAAGACAATCTCTGGACTACAACCCACAAGGAAAGAGGAAGCCAGGGAGACCAAAAACCAACTGGAGACGGTCTATGCTCGACGAGCTAAACAAGATCGGGACCTCCTGGCAAGAAGCAAAGACCACTGCACAGAAGAGAGTGAGGTGGAGATCCATGGTGGACGCCCTATGCTCCCAAGGGGGCCAAGAGGACTAAGAAGAAAGAATTGAGATAAATGAGCAGGCTGTGCTTCTGTCATATAATGAAAGGTTAAGGTCATGTTTTGGACACTAAAATAATGACCTTTGATCAGGAAAAAAAAGATCTGCAACATATGAATGACTCACACAGAGAGTTCGTTAAATGTCAGGCCATTAAGAGTACATTATTTTAACAGCAGATACCCAGTAAAGATCTGTAAGTTTTTTGTTTAAAAATAAAAAGAAGAGTAAAGTCATATTGAAAGCATGAAGTTACATGGCCCAGAACGTTATATTGATAAAACAAATCATGCGTAATTCATTGACAAATTCACTAATTAGAGGTCACATGCGGTGCTTTAAGGGACACTTAGAGAAGTCATTCAATCAGTTCAAGCAGGCAGTAGTGGAAGAAGTGTTGAGATTTATTTTTTTTACTTAAGTAAAAGTAGCAATACTACAATGAAATAATACTCCATTAAAAGTAAAAGTCCCGCATTAAAAAGTGACATAAGTAAAAGTAAAAGTTTTATGAGGCTGTTATTATCCTAGATGTCACAACAGGTCATTTTATACAGTGAGGTCAAGTTTAAAAGAATGGTCTCACTGCAATATGAATACTATGGGGACTAACGTCATCACACATGAATACAGTTGAGCTCATTGGGTCCACAAGAGTCTCAGCTTTACAGTCATACCCAATTTTTATATAATTCTAAGACTGTTTAGGGACCCCAGTATGCAGAAATATACAAATACACCATTAAAACTGGACCTACTAGAGCCTCAGAAAGACAGTAAAGTCAGTCGGGATCGTGGGTCTCAGGGGGATTCAACTGCATGTGCTGAGTGTGTTTTCTAATATCTTTAAACTAGGCTATATATACAGTCCAGAGCTGCAATTATTAATTGTTGTCAACTATTAAATTAATCGTCAACTATTTTGATAATCGATTAATCGATTTGAGTCATTTTTGAAGAAAAATAAGTCTAAATTCTCTGATTGCAGCTTCTTAAATGTGAATATTTTCTGGTTTCTTTACTCCTTTACGACAGTAAACTGAATATCTTTGAGTTGTAGACAAAACAAGACATTTGATCATCTTGGGCTTTGGGAAACACAATGGATATTTTTCACCATATTCTGACATTTTATAGACCAAACAACTAATTGATTAATGGAGAAAATAATAAACAGATTAATCGACAATAAAAATATTCGTCAATTGCTGCCCTAAAACAGTCCATTCTAGGGATCAGCAACCTGTGGCTCCGGAGCCGCATGCGGCTCTTTAGACCCTCTCCAGTGGCTTCTGGTGGCTTTGACAAAAATGATATGGAAATTAAAAAACATTTTTTTTTTTTTTACATTTTAATCTATTTTATCATTGTTGTAGGCCTAAAGTGATTCTTACATTCTCCAATTGTAAAAAAAAATATATATATATAGCCTATACACCGAATAATTAATTTTTTTTATCATTTCAGTCAAGTAAAATGTGCGTCCTAGCCTATATGTATGTCTTCAGCCTGGCGCCTTATCCTTTAATTTTAACTGAGCCTTAATAGCTCAGTAGGCTAGCTACAGATTCCAAATCCCCAAAAAAGAAAAGTCTCAGAGAAATTTAATAGTGCATGGACAGATTGACAACAAAAGTGATATTGAAAGACATTTCCAGAACATTCACACTAAATTTGCTGAATAGACAGCAAGCGATTCCAGCCAAATCTCCTGGGATGTTTCTTCAATGTCCTGCCTCTCATTTGGACTTGGGACCTCACTGCATTAGACTCAAATAGGCTGCATTACCTTCATTATGAGGCTCAAATATGTTTTGCGGCTCCAGACAGAGTTCTTTTAATTTCTTTTTTTACCAAAAAATGTCTCTTTTTCACAGTAAAGGTTGCTGACCCCTGGTCAATGGTCACCACACTTGTTAAGTGGAAATTGTGCTCTTATTTTGAAGGAAAAGGCGTTCTTCCTGTCCCTGTTGGTTTTTAAAGCCAGGCTGCACACACAGACGTGCTCCTAATTAAGCTAATTAGCTCTTCCTTGTGTTGCTAACTGTGTTTGTTTGCAGAACTTCAGGCTGTTTATTCAACGACACCAGCGTGCAGAACAAAAGCAGAGTGATGTTTTGCTGTTTAAATATACTGCCAACTCCACTGCAGGTATAATATATATATATATATACAACATTCATTCAACTCATTTAAACAATGACCACCATGTTTCCTGTAACACTGAAACCAATGTGTGAGAGGGTCATCCTCAAGAAGATTTGGTCACTCTAGTTTTGTCTTAAAATATGCAAGATTTAGTCTTAACACAGTCTGAGTTGATTTATGGATTAATCCTTTTAGGTTGCTAAGTGTAACTTTTGTATTCATTTAATGAACTTTGTGGATGTTTGAGTCATTTTGTGTAACAAAATCTAGTAGAATAAAGCTAACTAACCTACCATTATGGGAGGAAAAATATGCAACTTCTTTTAAGCCAGTCAGAATATAAAAAAATGACATTGACATATACTTCTATGATATGTTTGAGTGTCTGGGAAAATGTGCTCGTCTGTTAAGAGGAATGCCATCTGCAATTTCTGGCCTGTTTTGTATTTTAAATTAATTTAATAAAACTAAATTGTTTATGAAATGTTATTAACTATGTGGGAATAATTTTTTTTTTTTGCTAGTTAGTGCTTTACTAATAGTCCCAAAGCATCCATCATGTAAAAACTGTGAACTCTTCCTCAGATGTGCATGGGAATGTGCCTGCGCCTGGATGTCACAGAGGAGGGTAAAAGGGCCAAACTCCGGAGCTCTAGAATAGAGCAAGACCTCTGTGAACATGCCAAGACTGAGATGAATGTGATGAAAATCCTCATGCTCGGTAAGTTAAATGCATTTACATTACTTTTAAATTTCACTGAAGTATTTAACATTTTTAATTTCTCTGTCTTGTGTGTGTGTTTCAGGAGCTGCAGAGAGTGGCAAGAGCACGCTGATCAGACAGATTAGGATAATCCACAGTCACGGCTTCTCCACACAGGAGCTCATGAGTTTTAAGGTATTGGAGAGCCGTGAAGCAAACAGTGCATTTTATTTTAAGCAGTGACAAAAGGTTCGACTGTCATTCCCTCCACAGCCTGCAGTCCTGGACAACCTGGTGACCAACGTGAAGATGGTTCTCCAAGGAATGGGCATGCTGAGGATTAACCTCGCCAACATGAACAACAAGGTGAGGAGAGATGATGCAGTTTAAAATAAAGTTTCAGCTTTGTGGTAACCCGCCTTTTCATTGCAGCCCCTCTTTGTCACACTAGATGTCAGTCTTCACCTGTAATACGACACTTTGTGTTGCAAGGCACCACATATTGATCCATTTGGACCTTCAGGGAGTGCATTACTTGTAGTTTTAGTGCTTGAATTGGACAATAACAGGTGACGGTACCCTAATACAGTGGTTGCATGACATGATCATCGCATGTATCTTATATATCTATGCATATACTGTATCTTGGTACCACCTTAAATGTATTTTTGTATGCATTTCATTACATATTAGGCCTACATATGACATACATTTCCACATAAATGTATATTTGGTTAATAAATACTTTGAATGTAGCTATTGATAGGCTACAAAATAAATTGTACACAAACATATTGCATATACGCTATAAAAAAATGATATCTGTTGGCCTACAGATTAATTTGGATAATGAGATGGAATACAAAGGCGTTTTTCAGTGCCGTTTTCTCAGCTTTAAGATAGCTATGTGTTTACACAGAGACGCAGTTATGCAGGTTTTTTACCCTTAGAAGTAAGGATTATTATTTAATTACATTTATTTTTATTTGTTTTTTATTTTTATTCTTATATATAAATATATATATATTTTTAATTTTATAGTATTTATTTGATTTAGATTTATATAATTTCATTTATCTATTTACCTATTTATTTTTAAAATTCATTATTATTTTCAGGGGGAGCTTGTCAAGCATGGGTGGGGGATTGTTCTATTGGTTCATTGTGTTTTTGGTGCCATTTTCACATTATACACGCATCAATAAAAAATTTGAAAGTAAGAAGTAACTCATGGACAAAAATCCGAAGTGCCTGTACTCGGTACTGGTGAGTACCGGCCCATTTCAGGCACTGGTTTTGGGGGAGAAAACATCACATTTACTCATTTACTTTGAATATAATTAAATATAGTGTCCTGTTCTGATGATATTTTGTCCTGTTTTACTGTAGCGGTACGCCCGCTCCATCCTGTCCTGCAGTCAGTGTTTGGGAGACGACAAGGAGCTGCTTCCTTTCGTGGCTCACGCCATCTATGCGCTTTTGGCCGACCAAGGGGTCCGAGCAGCTGCAGCCAGAGGTTACGAGTTTGAGCTGAATGACTCTGCACTCTAGTGAGTAAAATGGCCTTAAGGTGGGAGATGTCCAAGGAAATTGCCCAGTAAGAAGCGTGTCATCGCATCTTTTTTTTTTAAATCATGCTTTTTATTGTTTCCTTGATTAAAAATTACAACAACCTAAACCATAACAAATAAAGTAATATATACATATGATAACAGATAGTAACTGTAAATTGAAAAACAAACTATTAAAACACAAGGGAGGAGAAAAATGGTAATAATAATAAATAATACAAAAGTAATAATGATAATAAATAAAGTAAAAATAAATAAGAAATATATAATATTATTATTATTATTATTATTAATAATAATAAATAAATATAACTAATCAAAACAAATAAATATATATTAAATTTCTGAAGGCATGTTTACAAAAAGTAAATAAAACAATATAAAATAAATAGATAATACAATTAAATAAAATACAAAACCAAAATGAATTAAAGGTTGCAGCAAAACTATTCAGGAGACGATCTTTGTGATTTACTATCCCCACTCTTTCGTGTCGTCACATCTTATCGCAACAGGAAAGCAAGTGTGAAGATAAACTCGTCTTCAGGAAATGATTCCTGTGACATTTGTGCAAAGGGAGGCTTAATTGGGAATTAAAAAAGCACTGTTTGCAGATATCATAAGGCTTTAATCTAACTGCAAGTTATGTTCGTGTGTTTTTTTTGTGGGACATTTTTATATTTATGTGGGCAGAGCAGAATTTTCCAGTCGCTGTCCTTCAGCAGTTGTGCCCTTTCAATTGTTCATCAAAACAAAAAATCGTCATAAAATCCTAACGCACCACTCTGCATAGATCCCGAGTGTGTGTTGCATCATCAGCTGAAGTGTAGATCATTAACTGAAGTGTGGAATACATTTTGCTAAATGGCATTATTAATTATTTATTTATTAAAAGGTACTCCGGTTAGCCAGACTGAGAAAGATGATGTGACAGCTTCATTATCGGAACTCGATACGTTTTTTGGGGGGGGTTGCAGGATGATGAGAAACTCAACTGGCTGTCTTGCAGTCTTCTCACTCTGCTGGACCCCACATTGATTTCTCCCTCCAGAAGTATTGGATTAGACCGTGTCGTGACACACTTTGACTTCCCCCAGCACCTGAAGGCACCTCAACGTGTAAAATGACTTCTCGGACATTAGCCTTGGCATGAACTGAACTGTTACAGGAAGTTAACTATTGATGAAACCTGTTTTAGAAATCCATTCTAATCAGTCTTATGGAAGTCACTGCAGTAGAGAGATGGAACATTTAGAAATAGAAATCAGCAGGTAGCGTTACATAGAAATGCTTTGTCATGCGATCAATCAACTTACATTTATGCAGACAATTTAACTTGTGTGCAGAGCCAAACTGTAGATAATTGAAACAACGAATTACACAACTGGACATGTCTCACTTTGACGTGGTAAACATTTTCTTTTGCCCGTATATTGACGTATATTTTTGGCATCATTGGGCAAAACAGTAAGATATTGCACAGTTTTATACATACATACAAAGGCTGCAGTTGAAATGTAAAAACATAATGTATAGCTTTATAGCAGGAGAGCACCGGGCCCAGGTGCACCTCCATGCAGCCGACCTGCTGCATTAAAGAGACACAAACGCATAATGAGTAAACACACCGGGGGACCATCACAACCGTCACAGCCTCGAGCCGTTGGTCTCAAGCAGAGATGAGGAGTACGCTACAGATAAACTCACTTCTCTCTAACTCCACACCTCCAGATTTTTTTTTTTATTTTCAAGCTTGAAGTCTTCAGCCCCAACTGACGCTGACCCAAGTGACATCACTCGAGGCACTTTATCAGATTTCAAGCAGCTCCCTCTGGAGCCACACAAGGCTTTTTTTTTCCACATACTGTATGCAGTAGTGCTCCCTAGGACCTCTGAGCAGACTTTGTGTAAAATGTTTAAAATTGGTAACTCCCAGTGCTGTCTCAACTCATTCTCTACTTTAATTCAACTGCAACAGAACTTACAGCCTCCAAAATGGCCATAAAGTTGATTTGAAACCTGTAAATCAGTCATTTCCAGAACAGATTTTATTAGGGTCGCCTAATACATTTGCAGAATTTCTTCCATAGGCTTTTAAACAGACTTAAACACTTAAACAGAAACTCAGTCGTGCCGGTGAGAAATCCGTTGGTGATGTTTCTTGTTCTCTTCCTGTTCCCTCTCCAGCTTCTTTGAGAACATGAGTCGGATCATCGCTCCCAAATACGTTCCCACCGAGTCAGACGTTCTGAGAGTGAGACTGAGGACCTGTGGCATCATCGAGACGCAGTTTCAACTTAATGAAATGACCTTTCGGTAAGACTTGTTATTATTGTGCGTGACAGCGCTTCAATTGTGATTTTGCTTGTGGAATTAATCAACAATACATAACTTTGGGAAATGGGCGACGATAATGCCAGTATACTCAATTTCAAATCAATGTTCCCCGATCTATAGTCCTTTGAGGACTTTTGGATTTAGATTTATTTTCCATCAGAGTTCGTGTTCATAGAGTTGTTCTACACTCTGCTGTCCTAGAAAGCAGCTTGTTGATCCTCTGGAGACTCGGTCTCACCACCAACTCTTGAAGGGTCCCTGACTAAAGCTGAACTCTTCTGAGCTGAGGGAGGCAGCGGCCCGGGCATGACTCAGACATGAAATATTGATGGCTCCACACCGGATGGTTATTCCTGGAATAATAACACAAATACAGTAGAGGAAGCATTAAACATTTAAACCCCACCCTCCTTTCCCCTTTCACCTTTTTTGTTTTCAGAGTAAGCATCCATTCATGATTCTCCCTGTGAAACAGAATCCATACAGACCAGGAAGTCATTAATATTGCATCTACTGTAGCTTCTTCACAGTTAGAGCTGCATCAAAATGCTTCACTTCGGGGAAACGTTAAAAGAATCTGACAATTTAATTAAATAATATTCTAGATCAGGGGTTTTAGCAACTCATAACATAACTGCGCATAATGGAATAACTTAAATGTAATAAAAGCTCATAATATAATAATCAGCACATAATGTAATAAAACCTTGAGCGCGTAACATAATAACAGTTTTGTTCATAATGTAATAGGTTCTTACATTATGAGAACATTATTTCATTTTAAACTTAGCAAAAAAAAAAGTTGAATATTGTAATAAATTCAGTGCATAATGTAATAATAATAATAAAAAAAAAGAAGAGTACTCTACATGTCTCTAACAGCACGGGAACCCTTCTAGTTTTACATGACGCAAGTGGAAGAGTTAATTTAAAGCAACTGGACTTTGTCTGTTTGGTCAAGATGACATTTTCATCAATCAGTTCTATATTGATGAAGCTTCTTGGATGTGAGACTACAAGACATCCAGTGACCTGGACAAATGAGAACCTTTACAGAGATGAAAATGTTCAGTTCAGTTTACAGGTCTGATCTCTCTCTTCCACTAAATCTGAAAAAATAAAAGCCTTCTTGCCGTCATGAGTGACGGTTTTCTTTTCTGCAGAACAGAAACGACTGCCGTCAAACGCCTCGGTTAAGGCTTATTGTCCCCCAGCTTGTTAAAACTGACTGTTGACCCGGAGGATAAACGCCTCGTTGCCTCTGACATGAGTACTGCAATCAGCCACCTGGAGACCGTCTGGCCCAAATGGGAACTCGTTACCTGTGTCACCAAGACCCTCGACTTCACTTCACTGCCAGATCGTATTTTGAAATGGATTGCCCCAATATTTGAAATAAGTTTGAAATATTATTTAAAATCAAGGATATTGCCTCTGAATAAAACAGTTTATCAAGGCCTAACCTTTGGTGTAGTGAGACTTTTCCAGAGAAAACAAAAGCCATTTATGAGGGAATATGTTTTGCTTTAACTCACATATACTCTCTTGTGAGCAGCGGTGGAATGTAACCAAGTACATTTACTTAAGCACTGTAATTAAGTACAATTTTGAGGTACTTTACTTGAGTATTTCCATTTTCTGCTACTTTATACTTCTACTCTACGTCTCAGAGGGAAATATTGTACTTTTTACTCCACTACATTTATTTGACACTTTCGCTACTAGTTACTTTTGTGATATGATGCAGTAATGTACTACTAATCTACCCAGTACAGAGTTGCCATGTCCGCTTATTATAAGCGACTTTGGGCTTGTTTTCCTGAAAAGTTGCTTACAAATATTGGTTTTCGCGGGTTGCGTTTTTTTGGGCTTGCTTCTAAAGTGTAGTAGCTTATTTGAGCTTGCTCCGGTCTCTCTCCTCTATTGGCTACCGGTCTAGTTTGTCCTGTTGCAAGATCCGTACATCACAGATCATTCCGCCTTGGTCACACTGTGAAATGAAATGCAAAAATTAAATTAAATGTTCAACTTCTTTAAGTTTATAAAAAATGTAAAATTACAAGCTAAAAATGTATGCAAAAATACAATGAAATGCATGCAATCCAAAATATATTCATACATACTTGAAATAATCAAGTGGCTGCCTCTCTCTCCCTCATATTGTGGTAGGTAAGGTCGCTTGTTTTGGGCTTTTTTGTGGGGGAGAGTTGCTTCTTTTGGGCTTATTTCTATTGACCTGGTTGCTCGTTTCTCTCATGCGATCTGGCAACACTGACACAGTAGTATATAAAGTATCTAAATTAACTCCAAATTGAAGAACTAAAACATTAAAATGTATGTGTCAGTGATAAAAACAGATAATATAACACTTTGAAAGGAGCTGTTCTGCATAATGAGTACTTTTACTTTTGACACTTTCAGTACATTTTGCTGATAATACTTCTGTACTTTTACTTAAGTAACACATAACAGTTGGGTGAATAAAGAATGAATTTGTTGTTTTGGCTTATTATTATTATTATTATTATTATTATTGACAGCTTGTATGATGTCGGCGGCCAGCAGAGTGAGAGGAGGAAGTGGCTCAGCTGCTTTGACAGCATTCAGGCCGTGTTGTTTGTCGTGGCCCTCAGCAGCTATGATATGACGCAGACGGAGGAATGTTCAGGGGTATGTTATGAAAAACTCATATGCAATCACATAAATCAAAATGTGATGCTATTTCTTTTCTTACTTTGCAGAATAGACACTGAGTTTAGCTGAATTTGGGACATCCTCTTTCTACTTTTCCATATTTTCCTTTTTTATTAGATTCGGCTGCAGGAAAGTCTTGAACTTTTTAAATCCATCTGCAACAACACAGTCTTCAGGAGCACCTCACTGGTAAGTTTATGCACTTATTTTGGATGAATACAATAAGATATCCGCTTTGTGTTCATTGCCTCTGCTTGTGTGCCATGTCTGTTTTTTTAAAGCTCATCTAAATGTGTGGAGGTGACTAAAGCTGAGTGGGGCTTCTGGTAATCATGTCAAGCGTGACGCGGCACAAACTGGCTGTGATTGCGTCTGACATACATATTTAGCAATCGAAGTTTAATTGAGATGTGGGGCAGGTGATTTCTGTGTAGTGAGTTGGCTGCGAGCACTCGGTGTAATTACTTTGTTTGATTTCTTTCGTAATGTGAGTTTGTGTCGGCTGACTTGTTGGTAGCATTGTATATCTGCACTTGTTTGACTCAAATCATTAAGGGGTGAGGGTTATCTTACGGCCATTTCCCTCATTTTCAAAATGTTAATTGTGTTTTAAATGCTGGGCAGCCAAACGTTTTTTCTATTAGCAGTATGAAGAGATGCTTTAGAGGTGGTGTAAAATAGTGGAAGTGCATATTGACTGAAGATGCAAACTAAAAATTTCCACCTATATCATGTGAACCAGCGTTTGAACTTTAATGGAGATGTTGCCATAATGGTTCATTCAAGGCACGTCAAATGGAAAGTGTTCGGACATGTTATTCAACCAGCAGAGAAGTTGTAATCAATCAATCACCAACAGAAATAAAAAGGTCAACAGTGTTTTGTTTTCACCTGAAACAGTGAAAGGTGAGAGACTGCACCAAAATATATTTGTAGTATTTCTATTTTTACAGGGTGTGATTCCTTTCTCTGTAAAACCTCAGCAAACGGTATCATGAAGTCATTAGGGGACTTAAAAATAATGTTTTTAATACATTACAGTAATGTTGAATCCAGCTTTTAGTGCCAGTAGTGTGTGAAGCACGGTCGGATACACATGCTGTGTGTAGCCATTAAGCATTCATTCCTGGGAAAAATGACTCCGGGGTGTTTATCGGCTCCGGCTCTGATCGGCAATGATGGAATCATGACACCCGGGTGGCTAATTTCCGCCCCTTTTTCAGATTCGATGTTATGTGACGAGCGTTGAAGTGAATATATAATAAAAAAAAGGGATTTGGATTATTATTATAATTTATTAATGTACAAAAACATACAATTAATATCCTCTCCTCAAAGCCACCAGACTCCAGTCAGACAACAGTCATTTTACCTCGACAGAAGCAAAATAAAACTCCTCAAAACCGTCTTTCCACTGTTCCAATGATCACCAACTCTGGTTTGAGAGTTTGAAAGAGACTGAATGAGTAACAGATTTTAAAAAAAGAAGTAACGGAAAACACATCATTTTACAGGTCCGCAAATTTCATGGTAATTAGGTAATAATTAGCAAGTAACCTATTTTAAATTTCTTTGGAATTACTGCCAAATTACCCCAATATTTACTTCAAAATTAATAAAAAATGACTATTATAAACATTATTTAATAATAGCTGCTAATTTATTTAATACATTTCCAGGGAAAGAATACAAAGTTAACTGATATGTTTTATTTCCATGTCTGCTGATAAATAGATAAAAATTAGCATAATAACTTATTTGAAATTTCTTAAAAAACTCCCTGAATCATGACATTAGCTACCAGGTTACATTTGTGTAGACAATAAGTCACACAATGGTGAGATTTGTGCCTGATCAGAAGTGTCTTCTATTAGTTTTGGTTTTCCACCTCCGATGAAGAGCAGTGCACAGCCGCTTCTCAAACCTAAGCGCCCTATTTTAACCATTATATGCTAATTTAGCATTTAATTATTAAATAATGTTTATAATAAAGTAATTTGATATACTTTGAGGTAAATATTGGGGTAATTTGTCAGTAATTCCAAAGAAATTTCAAATAGGTTACTTGCTAATTATCACCTAATTACCATGAAATTTGCAGACCTGTAAAATGAAGTGTTACCGGAGTAACCACCGTAACAATTTCACTGTTTACTAACCCCGTTTTCCGTTTGTGACGTTGAACATGACATAAAAAAACCCCGGAAGGCATACTCATCTACTGGCAGTGAGACTGGAGTCTACCACCTATTCTAAAGAGTTTTCCCATTTAAGAAACCTGCATATACATGTACGTGCTAATTTTGGTAGAAAAAGGGTATATTAGTGTGTTTGGGCTCTGGAGATGTATATTCTTAGCCATTGGCTAGTAGTAGTAGTAGTTGAGAGACACACACTGTCCTCATTACAGACCAGCGGATGCTCTGTGTTTATATACAGCAGTAAGACAATAATATATTATTCATGAAGCTGTCATTTCATATTTTCAAACTTCGATATGTAATGTTTGTGACGCATTTCACAATGTTAAAAAGCAAAAGTTAGATGGAGCATTTGACAGAGTTTTGTGTTTGCACTGATACTTAAATGTAGTGAATGTGACACATTTTTAGATATGAGTTATGTTGTGAGAAACTGCACCAACTGGAGTGTTATTTGAATATTGTCACTGCCATCTCTCTCTCTCCTACAGATCCTGTTTATGAACAAAACGGACCTTTTCCGGGACAAGATCCTACACTCTGGAAGACACTTGAGATTTTACCTTTCCAGTTACACAGGTATGTTGGAGAGGATGGATTGATTTTATATATGTTTGTATGACGCCAGGTAGAACTGTCAAATTTTCTGTGTGAATTTTGAGTATGGCGTACTTTTGTATTATGTTTTGGGGGAATGAAGAGAGTTGAAGTAGTAAATTAAACAACGATGATCAAGTTCAAATCAATTCAGTTCATCTTTAATAAAAACAAAACATATAGATTATCGATTTATTTCACTGCTGATGTGGGATACTTCAGTTCTTGCTCAACTCTTGGTGACAACTTGGAGGTATTTTATACAATGTTAAACTCCTCAAGGAATTGGTTGTATACGTCTCTTTGTTGTTTTGCTGGATGGGTCACTGCATCCTGCCTGTCCGTTGGGTAATCTGAATTCCTTTTGGCCATGAGATTTCACATACAGTCCTCATGTTTGTGTATATCTTTCATTCTGGCCAGATCATGGTCATACATATTTCACACTCATTCACAAGTCATGTTTTATTTGTGTATTTGGGGATCGAGAAGATTTATGTACAGATTGTCACCGGAAGCCAGTTTCTTGTTTTATAAATATATATAAGGCGGGTTTATCTGCGACCTTTTCTGTGGTTTTCAAATGGAAACACCCACTCAGCCGTTAGCAAAAAGCAGTGACGTAGGTTACCAAAGTTAGCTAATTAATAAGGTTATGAGTAATGTGAACGCTAGCACTAGTTGAGTCAAAGTTAGCTGTGCATAGTTTGGAAATAACTGAAAGGGTTAGTTAGCGGGGTTGTATGTATACTCCCGCGTTCTGCGAGCTAAAATTACTGCTTTTATCAATGTAGTCTGGTGGCTTTGAAGAGAGCGATATAACGGCTTTAGTTCCCCGTCGGAAAGGGCTGTTTGACGGAGAGGTAAAGCGACTGTGGATGGGCAGCAGCCACCTAAAAAAAAGTGTACGCTATATTTAGAATATTTTCACAGCTTTACCTCGCCATCAGACCGCCGTTTTCGGCGGAGAACTGTTATCTATGCTCTCTTCAAAGCTACCAGACTTCATTAACAAAAACAGTAATTTTACCTCTCAGAACACGGGAGTTGCTAGTGTACCGCTGCCTTGATTGATTAGTTTGTTCGCGTTGTTGTGTGACTTTCGGATCCGAACTAACGTGGCGTCCACAGCAGTGCATTGCTTTGCTTCCGTGCCAGTACTCCTCAGTTTGCTTCTCCAAACTGGGAGCATGCCGACCGCCATCTAAGTTACTGTATGTAATGTTACTACACTGACTATAAGGTTGTGTGTGTATATATACTGTACATGTAGCAGCGTCATCATGCAGAAACCTACATCAGGTCACATGGGAAAGAGTTTTTAGAAGGGCTCGGGGGAAATAACATTTTGATGCTAAAACATGCATACTTTGACCAAAATTTGAACGTGTGGATTTGAACACATAAGGAACACCACTGTGAAGCTAAAGAATTATATATAAACCTAAAAAAAAAAAAATAATAATGGACCCGCCCTTTAATGACTGACTCGGTGTAATTTTGACTGTATTTAAACCGACTCCTCACTTCACTGAACTCAGTCGGATTTCTCCAGATTTGATGTTTTTCTTCCTTCGTCTCCATCCAGGAGCAGATGGTGACGTGGACGCTGCAGCCCACCACATCACCGACATGTTCTCCTCATGCAGCAACAGCAGTCCGGACAAACCGGTGTACCACCACTTCACCACGGCCACAGACACCGCTAGCGTGCAGCTGGTCTTCCACATGGTCATAGAGCAGGTTCTGAAGGTGAATCTAGCAGCTGTCCAGCTGCTGTAAAAGTCTCCTGTGAAGATTGTTTAGTCATTCAGCGCTGGAATTTTAACGTTATCAGTTTTCTTGTTTTTCACATTTTAAAATAACTAATTTAAGCAGCTAATAAGGTTTAGATAATAAAGCTGCACTTTCCCCAATTTATTTGAAATCCTTTTTAAATAAAATATTTATTGATACGCTTGGTCCATACTGTTTATTTATTATATCTCTTTCCTGTTATACTGGATTTTTTCTCCAGTTAGAATAAAACTTCACCATGTTTAACATGCACATTTATCCTTTGATCAGTGAGCATGTTTTTAATACATGCATTTGAACTATAACTTAGAAAATGCACAATTTGTCAGTTTTCCTGGTTTAAATCACCTAATTATCCAACTCAATGAATTACTAAAATGATTGTGCAAGTTACACGTTTATGACGTTCATGTTGGCAAAAATGCAGTGATTTAGTTACCGTCAGTGTAGATAAGTAAACTCATGTTTACTTATGTGTTTAGCATTCAGTAATTTCAACAAGGGGTTGCAATATGATTCATTTATTAATGAAAACGCAGATCAAATATGTACATTGATACATTTACAGCTCAAAGTTTTATGACAGGTTTATCATAAAATCAATAAATGCATTGGTGAAATGATAAATGAAAAGTAGCATATCTTCCATCTAATGCAGCATTAGTGTTAAACTTAGAGAAATGTACAGTTTTTTTTGTTTTTTTTTAATGTCACGCCTTCAAGAATTAGGCATCTTCATCAACATCATCATCATCCAGCCCAGCTGTCGGCTTCACTGCTCTCAGTCTCCTGCACAGTCTGCAGAGTCCAGAGTGAGGAAGACGTCCGCTTTGCACTTAAATGAACCTTTGATTTCCTGGAAGAGTTCGCAGCTCTGCAGGTTTGGTGTAATGTCTTTGATGCAAACCGACTGTTTGGAGAGAAACAGACAAATGTTGTAGTTACATTAGAACAATTGAACTTTAAATTCTTAATTCAGACGATGTGATGTTTGATATTCCTGCAGATAATTACACTAATCAATAGTTTATAAGAATCTCATCTCAATAGTTCTTCATCTGCTGTCATGTCACAACAGCACAAAGACAACTAAGTACATTTGCTACTTTATACTCCACATTTCAGAGGGAAGTACTGCACTTTGTACTGTATATTTGTGACAGTTGTACTAACTAGTAATTTTGCAGATATGATTTTACATATACAAAACATGAAGTCAGTTTATAAAATGGGATGCATTATTACAGATTAAACTGCCCAAAAGTATATAAAGAAAGACACCCCAGCTGCATAGGGTAAAAGAATTAACAGATATCACCATGAAACTTCCCCAGTTGATTACTTAAATTAAGACAATTATTGTTTGTATTACAAGTTTTCTGAAATGTTCTGTTTAAATATGTAAATGAGGCATTATCTAATGCTAACTTTTGGTGAATTTTGAAGAAACCTACAGATGCAAATAGACAAAGTAGTAAAATAAACACTTAAATGTGTATTTTGGATGTTTTCTCTCCACTAGTTTGAAAGAAGACATGTTATGGAAGCAAAAAAGCCTCAAAATTGATAAAGTACCTTAGAAAGTAGTTAAAATGAGCTCGACCTCCACCAGCCACATTAACAGGCTTCACGTCTCGGTAATAATCCATGAATATAATACATAACAATTGAATCTGACAGGGGTTGTTCTGCTGCATAATGAGCACTTTTTCCTATTAATTTTGAATACAATACTTGTATTGTTGTGGTTACTTAAGTAAATGATCTAAATACATCTTTATCTTCATATAAATCTGGCTTTCTTTACAATTTATACAGTGACACATGGTTTCAGTGGTGCTGACTGGACAGCTCCTCCTGACTGAAGTGACCAGACTCCAGAGGATCTGAATTTATAATTTTTTTTTGTTAAGAACTATGGATTAAAAATGTTCAAGTTTGCTATGTTTGAGTTTCCATAAACATTCTGTCAAAGTTTTAATGTTGTAATGTTTTAAATTTGTGTAATCAAAATCATAAATCTTTTTAAATGTTGGCTAAATTGTAACAAAAAAGATGGGGGATATCTTTAGAGAGGGAAGTCTTACATAAGGATTGTGAATAACTCTAAAATTCAGTGTAATGTGGATTTATGTTGAAAAAATATTCATCCTTCCTGATAGCATCCCACAAAATTCACATTTTCAAATCAGTTAACCAGACAACCTTAAAACCCCTAATGAATAGACTCAAAAACTTTCAAACAAATGTGTTATCAAATGTGTAGTACCTCGTTTATGTTTTATATGACACAACATTTGTCTGTAACACAGTTGACAATATAATGAATCAAATGCTTATTTTCATTAAAATATATATAAAAACGTCATTAGAGCTTAAGCTTGGGAATTTATGAATTTAGCAGATTTAGTGGGTATATTATGGTAACAACTAAATTATTTATCAAAAAAGAAAACTTCTCTTTTTGGTTGACAAAAAATGTACCCCTAATTATAGAATGACTCATATACCTTGATACTTTGATACTATTCTACATTATAAACTCACAATAAAGTACAATGTTAGGCAATAATTGCATAAAATCTAAAATGTTCTTAAAGTATTCTCTTGTTACCAGTCTGTTATTTCCAAGATAGCTAATAGCTGATGTTTTGTAATTTTAAGGGAAATTGAAAATATTCAGGTTAAACAATTAAACTGATTTCTCTCTTGCACCATGCGTAATGCGTAATGCGTAATGGAGATGCCAGCCAACCCATTACGCATTGATAAAACGACTCACCATGGTCTTCAGGATGAAGTTCTGCGGAGTGAATTCAGGAAACACGTTGTTGGTCGCAGCTTCTTCGCTGTCTGTCGGATCCACCTCGGCTCTCCGGACGTAAGGCGACCTCCGGATACCGGACAGCAAGCCGGACGCTCTGCCCACCGAGTAGTAGCTCGGACCGGCCACCTGCTTGTACCAGGCGTCCGTCGGACTGCAAGACACCAGCACGGAGACGAGCACGATGGGGAGCAGGAGTTTAGCAGAGATCTCCATGTTGACTGACTGGTCCTCCTCTCTGTCACTGCTCACTGCTCCAGACTTTATAGGGACACTGTCATCATCCTCTCTCTGGAGGGGGCCAGAGACACACACACACACACACACACACACACACACACACACCTCAGAGAAATCCACTCCTCCTCTCTGGAATATCTGCTTATCCTCAACGTTTGAGATAAATGTTGAACTTAAAAAGCATCAAATTCTCTCATAAAATCTTATTTAAATTGTGAACTATTCCATTGAAGGTCGGATAAGTCTCCATGTTGTCCTGAAATTAAATAAGGCAGGTAAATGTAACTGTGCAATATGCTGCCTTCCGCTGTGTAATTGTCTGAAATATATTAATTATTTATTTTTAAAAATATTTTTGAGAGTTACAAGTTCTTTTAACATGGTCATGGAGCATATACTGTGTATTTGTATTCTGGGGGTATCGTTCCTATGCAGAGGGTAATTTTATTTTATTTATTGACTACACTGAGGGCGTTTTATATTTTAATAATTTATTTATTTATTGTGTTGAGTTGAATGTGCTACTTATTTTGTACTGTAATTACCTTGTGCCTTTTCTACCTTTTTTCTTTTCTTAAAGCTGACTCGGTGTAAACTGCTCAGACTTCCAATGCACTTAGGTGCAAATGGCAAATAAAACTCTTGAAAAAATAAATGGTGTGAAATAACAACTCCCGAGACTTTTATTTGATTCACAGAGATTTATAGAATAAATATTGTCACCGTTAAAGTGGACCTATTATGATCATTTTCAGGTGCATACTTGTATTTTGGGATTCTACTAGAACATGTTTACATGCTTTAATGTTCAAAAAACACTTTATTTTTCTCATACCGGCTGTGCTGCAGCACCTCTTTTCACCCTCTGTCTGAAACGCTCTGTTTGAGCTTGTGACCCCTCTCCCGAAAGCCCAGTCTGCTCTGATTGGTCAGCTGGCCCACTCTGTTGTGATTGGTCCACCGAACCAAACTCTTCGGACATCGCTCCAGCTCCGCTCTAACTAGCTTTGTTTGAAGGCGTGCCAAACTAGCCGCTAGGCAGGTATTATACAAATGTATTACTTGGTGACATCACCACGTTACAGAAGAAAAGGCGGGACTTCAAGCGAGGCGTTTCAGGCAGTTCAGGAGCAGTGTTACTGTGGGGGAGAGTAACTCCCTTTGGCGTGCACTTTGTAACTTTGCAGACCTTTTACATGCACAAAAAACGATACATGACACACTAAAGGAAAAAAGCTGACTAGGTCCTCTCTGAATTACTCATGTGAAAGTGCTCCCAACACGAGCACAGAGGTGACTCATACAGACAATGTTACAGAAAAACGAGTAGCATGATAGTACCTGCGTGTTGCGGTGCTATTGAGAGGAAATTGCATCAGCGTTTCTTGTGTACATCACTGTTTCTGAACTTTTTCAGTCAGCCCAAAGCTAATCTTACATTCACAGTTTTACATTGTTTTAGTGTTTAAACAACAACTAGTTACACTGGATAGGGTCATTTCTTCCCCACCAACCAGAGATGGGGACACTGTGACCTGAAACTTGACTTGGACTTGCAAAAAATGACTTGTGATATCTCTGGGTTTGAGAGGCTAGAGGGATGTCTTAAATTACAGTAGATTATAAACTGTCATTAGTAGGGGACCCAGGCCAGTGTAGTTATACAATTAGATTGAAAAAGGTTATGCTTATTATTGCATGCCTCATAATCTTAGCAATGTTTTTCTGTTACCTTGAGTAACATATACATTTTTAGGAGCAAAATACATTTATTTACTTAAAAAAAACGTTTTTATATTGCGTTGCAACAGCCTGTTTAAAGTGATCATATACCAAACTAATCAATGGTGGCGTTCTAATAGATAAAGGAGTGATGATGCCATGATCTAAGCAGATGCAGCAGATGATACAACGTTCTTTACAACCATAAGATTTGAGACTTGACTGATCTCTGCCACCAAATGGAAAATAATTAAAAAAGAAAAACATACAAAATGCTGAAACAGTTATTCACCCATAACGGTAACTGATTGGTGTGTTATGTCAGTGTGACAATTCTGATATGTGCTTTCACCACAACAAAGCAACATAAAACTTGCACAGGACGTGTGTTTTCTCCATTTAGGGGCTGGTTCGACTCTTTCAAACAGTAAAAAGTCTTTGATGCATGTGACCTGCTTTCACAAGCCGAGAACTTTGTTAGGGCGATAAGGCCTTACTTTTTCCATTACAGGAAGTTGGGTTTACAGTACATCGATCAAGACGAAGCAGATGAAGAAAAGGAAATACTCGTTCACTTTGTATTTTGAGTCCATCAACAAGGATCTTTTTTACAAACATTTTAGAATTGATTTCAACTTTGATCACTTGATTTTTAACTGGAAACATGCCAAATAGAAACTTGACATGGACACTGATGCCTCTGTTTCTGGCTGGTAAGTACAACATTTACATCTCATTATATGTTTTTTTAAAACAATACAAATCTTGAATTAATCCGTCTCTTTCAGGTGTTCTCTGCAATACATGGAAAGTGGATTATCACCAGCAACGTATCTGTGCAGTGAGCGGCTCGTCTGTTGTCATTCCTTGTTCATTTTACTATCCTGACGACCACATAGTGGAGAAATTCATGTGGGCTCGTGTAAAGTGTCATCATCATCTCAAGGCCTGTTTCATTTCTGACAGGAACTTAAACACAAGATTTCAGTATATTGGTGACAGACAACACAATTGTTCTTTAAAAATACACCAAGTGGAGCGTAAAGATGCAGGAAAATATGTCTTCAGGTTTACAACTAAGTCCAAAGAGGGCAAATGGACTGGTAGAAATTGCCCAACATTAAAGGTTGCTGGTAAGTTTTCTTTTTCATAATATAGTTGTGAAACTTCAATCTGTTAAGTGTGAAAGTGAAGCAATACTTCTCTGCTCCTCTAGATTTGAATGTTTCCGTGACGAAACCAAATGGAAACAGAGCTACGAAGGAAGGCGACTCTGTGAATCTGACCTGCTCTAACGGCTGTGATGGCGATGATGGCGGTGACTTTTCATCTGCTTTCACCTGGTTTAAGAATGGAGAACCTATAAATGAAGGACCTGGACTTTATTTAAGCAATGTGTCCTCCACAAACTCTGGAAACTACACTTGTTCTCTGAAAACACACACAGGAACAACTTCAGGAGTCATAAATATTGATGTCGAATGTGAGTATTGGAAGATCAACACTTTAGATAATCAGAATTAATAGGTGAACAATTTAAAGTTAAGACATTTTTCCCATTTTAGTTCAGTATTTTAAGATCTATAAGTTAATAAAAACAGTTTTTATCACAGAATATTTGTTTGAATTTTTTTTGTTATTATCACTGTAGATACTCCGTTAACTAACAGAAAAGGGAAGTCTTTATTGCCATTGATACAATATTGACAAAAATTGTCTTTTTCTCTTTTTTTTTACTGTAGGTAAACCATAAAAACAGACATTTTAATGTTTTTTAATTACAGGACAAAGTCCGGGTAATGAGCTGCCAATACATTTTTCTGTTATTTTACCTATTTATTTAACATTTGCAGTTTTTATACTGTAGGTATACTATTAAATAACAGAAAGTGTCCTGTATTTTCACTATATGGATTAAATAATAGAAAATGTCTTGTTTTTTACTGTTGGTACACCATTAAATAATATATATATATATATATATATATATATATATATTTACGATAAATACACCATTCAATAATAGAAAATATTGTGTTTTTTTAATGATAGATACCCAATTAAATAATAGAAAATGTTCTGTTTTTTTACTATAGATTCATCATTAAATTATAGAAAATAATCTGTCTTTTTAACTGTGGGCACACAGTTTCTGTTTTTTAATTATGGTACAAAGTCCGGGTAATGAGCTGCCAGTACTTTGTCTGCTATTTTAAAGATTTTTTGCTTAGCGTGTACCAGTTTGAGAGTTTGCCACATGATTTCTCTGACAGTTAACAATTTTTCTTTCAGATGGCCCCAAGAACACATCAGTGTCTGTCAGACCATCGACGGAGGTAGAAGCCAACAGCAACGTCACCCTGATCTGCAGCAGCCATGCAAACCCCCCAGTGGAGAACTATACTTGGTTTAAAATACATGATGATGATGACATTATGGATGTTGGATACCAGCCTGTGTTCTTCCCTGGTGATGGTGGCCAGTATTTATGCAGCGCCACCAACAAACATGGAAGTCAAAACTCTTCTGTTGTGACTTTAACGATTAAATGTAAGTGATATTGTTGATTTTACCAGTTGTTTAGTCACTTTGTGTCCTGAAAAATAATGGTAATAATTGCACATCAGCCATGTGTTATATAGGATATGCATGAACAGATATTTATTTATTTCTGTCAAAAAGTCATTCACAGACTAAGAAATGTACAGAATGTTATAGGGATGTTACTTATGTTTGAGGTAGATTAGATCTTATAAACAAAGTTTTATAAATCAGGACCTCAAACAGAACATTGGGGTTAATTGAATTAATCACTTTTGTTAATTATGTTGTGTATTAAAACAGCTCTAACACTCTACCTTTATTTCACAGCATATTGGGCAACATTTACCAGAGATGTACTCATCATTGCTGCTGTTGCTGTTGCTGTGCTTCTGATAGTGATCACGGTTATCTGCGTCAAAAGGTAAGCTGTATTTAAAGCCTGTTTCAGACATGTACCCCTCCAATGGCGGAAGTAGATGCTTTAAGTTGTAATATTAAATATGTGTTTACAAGTAAAAGTCCTGCATTCAAGTTGTACCAAAGTTAAACTATGTAAGTATTATCAGAAAAACATTATTTTAAGTATCAAAAGTAAATGTGATGCAGTTTATTTCCTGTTGCAGTGTATGTGAATGACATCAGCTGACAGGAAGTAAACATGGACCCAAGCTGTTGCCTAGCAACGCAATTCTTTTGAAATGCGCTAAAACGGAGCGTTTCAGACAGAGAGTAAATACAGGCACATTATATTAGACAGTAAGAGGAAAAATAAAGTTTTTTTTTTACATTAAAGCATGTAAATATGTTCTAGTAGAAACACAAAATACAAGTGTGAACCTGAAAATGAGCCTGATATGGGACCTTTAAGTAAAAGTAACTTTTAAATGTTGTAGCTGGTCGAGATGGAGGAAGAGCTAATTATTTATCATACTGTTTGGTAGTAAAAAAAAAGGCCATTACTTAAACAGATGGGTGAAGCCATCAAGGTATTCCATGTCTGATTCGTAGATAAGGTAAAGGACAGCTGCAGCACTCTTATAAAGGCAGGATCATTAGGGTTGAGTGGGAGCATCCTGATTGGCTGAGAGCAACACATGCCTTTAAACACTCCTGAGAGGGTGAGGCCTGTGTGACGTAGTAGTTTTTTCATTTTGCATAAATATAAACATATGCATGCAAATACAGACGTTGATATTAAATGAAGTAAGTAATGAGTTCCACCCATTGCCCTTCAGATTAACTGAAGTCTCATCAGCAAAAGACGCCGTGGATCGAAAGCATCTTCTGGCTTTCGTTAAACATTGGCTGATGTGGCAGAATTTATGACCACTAATAAGATCCTTACAACATGTTATTCATTGCTCAGGCGTCTGCTGTTGTATATAATGTTATGTCTTATGTCGTGATTCTGTTTATCTGTTTTAGACTCCACAAAAAAAAGACGTTGACATCAAACAGCGACAGTGAGGAGGACATACAGGTGACCTTTTCGTGTCCTACAGTACACTCTAGTCTGTATTACAATTAGAGCTGTTGGTTTCACAGATTGTCTGCAACTGAAGCAGGTGAGAGACAAGTCAAACCCACATCCTACTGTAAGTCTAGATGACAGATCCCATGATGGGCGTCGAATAAGAGAATACAGAGGTTGTTGTTGTTGTTGTGTGGGTGAAACTGGAGCTCGTAATAGAAACATAAAGGCAGATTTTTATGTGAGAGGAGGACATACACTAACTGAACTGTATTTCTTTATGCTTGTATGCAGAATACAGACTACGTCAACTGGCTCGGCTGTGACAATAACCAATCACAAGAGAGGAATCAGCCTGAGGGAGGAGGAGAAGAGGTCGTCTACACATCTGTATACTTCATCAACAACAACAACAGAAAGTCAAACATGTGAGATGTTTTTACACTTCATTTCATAATTTTTTTACTGGTGCATTTGGAGGCACTTTGAATGTACTGATGGACTGTCTCGCCTGCAGGGAGCAGCAGATGGACTCCCACACTGATGATGAAGTTAATGCATTTGTGACTTACATCACAGTGCGTGCAGGTAAAACTCAGGAAATACTTACAGATTTAATGTATGACTATTTGCTTAAAACAGCTAAATGTTTTTGTTCTTTTTTTTCAGGAAACAACTGTTGAACCCTTCATATATTGAGCCGCCCTGATTTGACAACACACACAGCGTTTTGCAGTAATAAGTGTGACACAGTGTTTTGAGGGTATTTTTTGGTTGATTTTAACAAATCCGTAAAATGTACACATGCATTGCAGTAAAGATACATATTAATAATCCAAACAAGAAAACATGAAAATATCAAAAGCAACACATTTGAACACATCTTCCTCAATAACTCAAAAGAAAAGATATCATAAAGAGTCATCAACCAAAACAGAGTTTTTGTTTTTTTGCATATTATGTGCATATTTGGCGTCTCCATGAAGGTAAAAATTAACGAAAAGCTTTAAGAGATATTAAGAAATTGGCTTTTGGAACATTTAAAATGAAGTCAGCCATCAGCCTGCGCTCTCTGTGTGGCTTAGCATCAGAAAGTAATCTAATGGGAAATTAAAGATGCTGTTCAGGGGACTGGTTCGTGCATCATTTCTCTACTGTTGCAATTATTTTGCTGGCTGTGCGGGTATTTATTCACAAGTTGAGTGTGCCATTTAATTGTTCTCCTCTTCTCACAGAAGGGGAAGTCTTCTGGCAACCAAAATTAATGTCAAATAATCAAACCTTAAAAAAACATAATTGTGTTTTTTAATGCATGTTATTGTATTTCTTTCCTCTGGGGCATGAATGTGCACACACTTTCTGGTGCTGAGTGTTTTACAAATCACATAAACTCCTAATTTGTGGTTTTGGCACTGTGGAAATGAATTTACTTTTGATTGTCTTTAATTCCTGAGCATCTCAAGAGTTGTCTAAAATCATGTTCCCAACTGTAAACCTGTGCTACAGACTCGCCATCAGAAGGTAAGCTGTATTTCATCACTATATCACTATTATATCTCACATAAAACGATCATGTGATGATGTTCAAAAGTCTGTTTATGTGTTTCAGACTCAAGAAAAAAGGACCAGAGCACCAGAGACTCACAGTGAGGAGGACATACAGGTGATTATAGACTATTTCAAAGTTATTATGGTTCTATTGTGTTCTCATTTTCTACGTCAACTAGAGCAGTGCGTTACAGGTTAAGCTCTGAGGTTGTCTGCAAACACGTTAAGCAGGTTATTAGAGGCAAGTTGAACCCACATCCTGAGGTTGTTTTTGTTGTGTAGGTAGAAGGTCACGCAATAGTTTACAGTAGAAACATAAAGGGAAAACTGAATGTTAGAGCAGGATATTGTTCTACATTAATTTGTCATTTGTTATTCAGAACACAGACTACGTCAACCGGCCTGTTTGTGACAATAGCTATAGAGAGAAATTGGTGTGAGGGAGCAACACTAAAACACATCTATGCAACTGTTGACTTTTACCCAGAGAGGAAGTCAAACATGTGAGATATTTATTTACTATTACAGATGTTTCAAATCATAATTTATGTTGCATTAGAGGCACAAGTCACAACTGGATCACCTGCAGGGAGCAGCAGATGGACTCCCACACTGATGACTAAGGTGTGATTCACAGCATTTTTTTCGTTCTTTCATTTTCAGGGACCGACTGCTGAACCCTTCATATATTGAAACTCTCGAATTTGACAACGAGAACATGCCGTTTCGCAGGAACAGGAAACAAAATGTGCCAGAATATCACAGACTTTTACAAAAACACATTTTCTCCTATCGACACTAAGTCTTGTTGATCAAACTGAAGGAAGGTCGCCGTCACAAGAGTCAGCTGGATGTTCAGTGAAGGTTTGCAATCGAAGATTAAGATCAACACTGAAGGCAAATAACCTGTTTAACCTTAAGAGACCCACTTACACCCATTTTTGTCTTTTTTTATGGGGGTACAGGGGGTCTTTAGGGGGAGATAGCAGGTCAACAGTAGATGTCACATAGAAGTGGTGTACATCATCTGAAAGATGGGAACCTGAAGATTATAATTTGATATGCAGCTCAGTCATACTAGTTGTTCCAGTCATAAATCAGGCTCAGAACATAATGATAGAAGTATATGATAGCGTTACTAGCATTTTTTGGGTTGATACCATTTGTTACATATATTTGGTGCTAAATTTAACCATTTTTTACCACTCGAGAATTTATTAAAATGATCAATAATCCCTCCAAAATACCACATTAAGACACCAAGACCTTGAGGAACACCATAGAAAAAGCCATGCTGTGATTTGGTATTAAAAACTTTTGACATTTTGAGCTTTCTGCATGAATTGCATTTTTCGGCGATTGGATGGCGAGCACTTCTGTTGTGTAAACTGCTCAGAAACCCCCTTATTGTCAATCTACCTAGGAAAGCCATCCATCCTCTGAATGCTCTAGGTCTTTAGTTTGTGGCTGTGGAGTTTCATGAAGCTGTGATTATCCTAGAGGTTACCAGAGGTCGTTTTATACAGTGAGGTCAAGTTTAAAAAAAGAAATATTCCCGCGGGTCTCAGAGGGTCAATGACTCATGCATTACCTTGTTTCACATTCACTTTTAGTTCAGTTTTCCCCTGAAAAAAAATCTTTTTACTGTTTTGCTGTACAATATTTAAGTTTTTATCTCATTTGTTTATTATATGTACATCTCACATAAATGTCTGTATTTAATTTATTATACCGCCTGTTGAACCTGTTGCAATTCCTGTATATAATATATTTTAGTAAGCTACTCCTTAGAGCTTCAGGAACTAAAAACACAGAAAGCAAATTAACTGTCATGGTGCCAAAACCACAAAACAAGAGCATCTATAATTTGTAAAACACAGACCGCCAGAAAGCAACTTAAGTAGGGAAGTACGATAACATGCATTAAAAATATAAATCTTACCTTGTGTTTTTTTTTTCTCTTTGATGAAACCTTTAGATATGTTTAAACAGATAACACCCTCCAAACAGCTCCTCTTACTCTTATTTCAATAGTATCCTCTAATGCAGTTTTATTTTTAACTTTACTCGAGCATGCAGCTTTTTCAGTACATGTTTTATAAAATTATTTTTTTGCAATAGGACCACAGGACTTTTTTTGCATTGTGAAGACAAGTTTCAATACCTAGTTTGGATCTGACAGCCTGAATGTAACACACTCCTGACCCTGGGAGTGCAGTCCGAGTAACCATGGTAACGCAGCATTACAAAATGAACCTGAAGACGCTCAAGATAGGTGTTTCAGCAAGATGACTTAGGTGACTAATTGTTTTTTAGAGCACAGCGTCCTCGTGTGAATTCCTTTAGTGCAGATTTGGTTGAAATAATAATAAAAAACTTGCATAGTCCCTGCACTCTATGGCACATTCTTACCCAAAACTTCCACATTATTCTGCCCTCTGCTGACACTTTAAGAGAATAGCATCCTAAAACAGATAAAAAAAATAAAAAAACAGTGACCAACACACAACCTTCCTCAATAGAGAAGTGGGAGTCATGTGAGAGCTGTAGAGAGGCACAGCTCATAACAGTATGAAAGGTCATCCCACATCACAGGAAGCTCAGTGTGTAACAATAAACATCTGCAGCATGTTTCCCCTTTACTGGGAATTTACAGCAACAGGAGAGTGTGGATCTCCTTTCTCACAGAAAACAACACAGCACACAGTAGCCTACATATATTTTTTAACGTGACAATAACGTAAATTAATTTTAATGCCATGAAGTTTTCACTTCTGCATTTTTTATTTTTTTTTAAATAAAATAAAAACATATTTTAATAATAATAATAAATTAAGATAAAATAAAAAATTAAGTTAAATAAAAAATTATATATACATTATTATTGATTAGTGTCAAAGAAGATGTTATTAAAACAGAAATGAGAGTCCCAATTATTAGTTAATACTTCCCACACATGTGCATGTGCAGTGAAAACTTGCTTGTGTATATATATACACACAAGCAAGTTTTCACTTCTTCATTTAAAAAAAAAATAAATAGAAACGTATTTATTATTATTAATAATAATAATAATAATAATAATAATAATAATAAATTAAGATAAAGAAAAAAATGATATATACATAATTATTGATTAGTGTCAAAGAAGATGTTAATCAAAACAGTAATGAGAGTCCCAATTACTAGTTAGTACTTCCCACACGTGCATGAAAACCCCCCAGACACTCCAGAAATACACCAATATGAGTCACTTAGAAAGTTAACTTTATTAGTTGACGCCCATTTATCCCAAAACGAAACTTTACAGCACATACAGGAAATGAAAATGACAGCAGCAGCAGCAAGTCTGTGATGTGACTCTGTTGGTGTTGAGCCAGTGTGCATCAGTAGGTCCAGCAGCAGCAGACTGGATGGATGACTTCTGAGCGTCACCTTCTGCTGCTAAACACAACAAAAGGTCAGCACGACTCAGGTAAGCTCAGGTACTGCTAACATGTTTGTTTACTGCTGTGCAGAAAGCTGGAGGTGATAACAGACTGTGACAAATTAGCAATAAACTAATCCTATTAATCTGGAGTAGCTGTCATGGTGCACTTCTGAGTAAGTATGGGTTTAAATATGATGTCATTTGGTTGACACCTGGTCTTACACCTGCACATTTATAGTCTGGAAAGTGAGCTAACACACCAAGCTAGTTAGCTAACTGGTGCGCAGCTCAATAGTCTGTCTGTTAGTAAGATAGTTAGCTAACTAAATGTAGTTAGTGCTTATTTAGTGAGCTGTTAATACATGTTTTAGTAATACTGTGATAATAATGGCAGTACTACTGTTTGTTTGTGTAGTTAGTATTCTCAGTTTTGCTGTTGTCGAAGACGTTAGAGCATGATGGGTAATGTAGCATGTGACGACACAGGAAGAGAGTTTACGATGCTAACATGTGATTGGCTGAACTGTGGAGCCAAAGATCTTTTCTGTAAAAAGAGGTATCACTCGATGCTTGGAAAACGTGGTCCAACCTTCTTATTTGTAAATATGTAAATACTCTCCTGCAAATTGTCTTTGCAATTTTCCCTGCACACTAATATTACCACAAGTAATACATTATCCTTCTTTAATAATGTTGGTTTTAATAAGTGTTCTGGATTTAGTTTGAGGCACAAATACACAGTGATTTTGTATAATTAAGTACAAGTCTATCTCCTTCAATTTTCTTTGCATTTTTCCTGCATATCAATATTACCACAGTAATGATGTGCTGACATGAAAATTACTTTTTCATATAAAATAAGTAAATACTTTATGGATAGGCAAGTTTATTTTTTCTACTTGGATTTTTTCTTCTTTTAACTAGTTTTGATCAGTGTTATCTAGAGCCTCATGATAGTGTAATATTTTTGAGGAACTTGGTGTATTCTAGTGTGCAGTGAGACCTCTCTCTGTTTTTGCCATCTTTGGCTGAAGCGAGTTTGTTATTGGATGCTGGTTAGCAGGACTGAAGGTGGGCGTGCCTTGCAGAGGTTCAACTGTCACAGCTGCACAGTTATTCCCCATTTCCATCTCTTAACGAAATGTTTCCAGGTCAGTGTGTTGGGAAAGACTGCTCAAAGTCCATGTCAATAAAAGGAACAACATTGTTCCAGGCGGTATTTTTTTCCACAGCTGTGAAACCCACTGACTCATCATGAGGCCTCATGTGGCAGAATAGAAAGTGAAAGGAATCTGCTACAGGGTGGGACCTCAACAATGCAGTTCAACTTCTTGCTTTCTTTCTTTGCAGAGATCACTGAAGTCTGAAGATGAAGTGCCCAAGTTGTAGCCACAATATTGCGGAAAAGACAGCTAAGTTCTGCAGTGAGTGTGGCCTGAAGCTATCTGTCCAACCTGCAAACACACAGGGTAAGTAGATTCATTTAGAAATGTTTTTTTAATATTATACTGTATATTTACCTGCAGGATTTGATTAATAAGGTCCACACAACATCCAGAATATAAGTTGGAGGACATATGAGGTATACTGTACATTAACATTGATTAACAGTATGCCATAGAGGGCTGTATTTTGTTTTAATATTAATTAATTTTGTTAATATAATTTTTATGAGGGACTATCCTATCAATGCCTTAAAATTAGCACAATCTTTGGTCTGTACATAAAACATAATTAAATGTAATTGTCTTCCTAAATGATAAATGCAACATGTAAAGTAAGTAAGAATGATGAAAAGTGGATTCAATTGTCGAGCACTTATAAAAGCAAAATTAGAAAGTGCTTGACATAAAAAAATAATTAAATAAGTGGCAGTTAAGTGTTATTACTGTTATTCTCTTACCTCAAGATGGCAGCATCTCTGCATTATCTATCCACACATTTGCAGACAGCAGGACATTTTGTGATTAAATAAACGGCATGTTCACACACTTTGTAAGATTATAGGTGTCATTAATGTGACCTACTTTGTAAAAAGCAAGTCAAAATAGTAATAAAGTATATAATAGTAAGTAAAAAAAAAAAAAAAAACAGCAGTAAAAATGCAAACTTGAGTCATGTGACATAATGATCAAGCTTGCGTGTTCTGTTTGTGACTGATAACGAATACTGTAGTAAAACCAAAAATAAAAATGTGATCTGGATTCGTCTGGAATGCAAATTAGCCTTCGGCAATAAACTACAGTACTGTTGATAATCCCCAGAGCAAACAGCACTTTGTAGTCATCATTCGTTTTAATAGTCACAGTGTTTTTCACACGTCTTTGGATGCAGTCTGATTTTTGATTTGTATTTAATTTGTAACTTGACTCTTAAACTTGTCACTACCTCGTACCTAGACTAAGTTTGTCTTTAATTGCTCTTGATCATTCTTGTATAGTTTCTACTCTTATACTAGTTATATATTCCTTTTTATTTTATTTTTTTCTCCTAATTTTTATTTTTACTTCTCTATTAATTTGTAATTATTCTGTCTTTGTGCTGCTGTAACACCTCAATTTCCCTTTACGATCTTTAATCCAGGCACAGATGAGCCCAAATCCTTGGTAGCAGACTCGGAAAGTACCGTTGAGAAATCTGTGTCTCAAAACAACGACCCACCTGTGGGCAGCCAAGACTCCAACAAATCCCCCAAACGGCCCAATGATGAGGCCATCACCAACCCAAAGAAAAAGGTGAGTGTAACTGTCACTGTGTTGCCTCGCTTTACAATTCTCTCTCTCTTCACGTGAGTCAGATTTAAGACTTTACACAAAAAGAATATGATCTGTTACGGGCAGTTACTTTTGGTCTTCAGCGATTAAGGTAACTTTAAACTTAACTTAAGTTTGCAAAAAGTTATTCTACAAGGCCGAAGAGTTAAATCAGAATGCCATCATCCCTTTCTATTTCTTCCTATAAATAGTTATCTCAAGGTTTGTTCTACCTTTAGTTAACATTATTAAGGAATGATTAGCCAATCCGATCACGTCCTGTCCAGTGAATTCACTTTAATGCCCTCAGGCCGGCGCTACAAAGCGCCCCTTAGGAAAACAAATCGCTACTCTATGATGTTAAATGTGCTGCTAAACTGGCTGCCTTCTGAGTCCCATCAGAAAACAAACACTAAATATCCCAGGAGCACTGTGTTTCACAAAAAACACACCAGAAAGTGTACAGAGCGTCCTAAGTTGATAATATTGGGGACAAAATGCTAAGAGGAATGAACTCTGGTCTTTATTTTCAAACCAACACAGTTTTACTATTCGGTGAAGTGCTTATTTTAAAATGGTTTACACTTGTCTGTTTTATTTTCACATGGCTGGTTAGCCTATACATTCATTGAATGTAGTAAAGTAACGTGCAATGTATTAGAATGTTTTTATTATTATTTACAGTATTTCAGTATGCATGTACTGATTCATGTACTGATTTATTTATTTATTTATTTATTTATCTATTGTCTCTGACATAATGCTAATTGCTGCTGCCCGTGAATTTGTGTATGGTCTGGGTAAATTGTAAAACTGAATTGCCCTTCCGGGATAAATAAAGTTGTCTTAATCTGAATGAATCTGAACATCCTCTGGGAGATTCAGTAGAGTCAAGTGGACTATGACTTCAGTTGAAAGCTTTTCATTGAAAACAAAAGGCAAAAAGACATCCTTCAAGTTAACAATTCTCATAATGATATGCTAATTATTATTGTGTGCTCGCATCATTTGTAATGGCGCTTAGAAGTAGTTTAGTTTAGAAATCTAAACTGTTTTTCTGTCATAATACTAAAAGTTAAAAAATGTTGACTCTATTTAGACTGTGGCATGGTTTCACGTCAGCAGTAAAACTGATCTTCTTCCTTCTGGTCTTCATAGAAAAAAAACAGGAAGAGGAAAAAAAAGAAGAAAGATTCCTGCTTGTCATCAGACATGTCCCAAGTCACGCTGGGAGACGACCAGGGGAAAAGGACGCAGAGCGGAAGGGACTCCTCCGACAGTGAAAGCTCAGATAATGTAATGGATGAAACACCAGACTCACTCCAAGATGGGCCCTCCTCACCTCCTCAGAACCAGCCCGCTTCCTTAGCGGCTAACGTCCCTGCTGCACCATCTGAAGACACACAGGTCGCTCAGAGTGAAGCGGCTGCTGCCACAGTGGAGGCAGGGACTGCGAAGCAGCCTGAAGAAGCTCCAGGTAACCCCGATGAAGGAGAGAGCAATGCACCGAAATCAACTCAGGATCAAACACTGAAGACGGCACCGGCTGACTCTCCGACTCCCATCTCAGAGGACAACAAGAGTGCGACTTCTCAGTCAAGTCCAGGCAAAGAGACGAAAGCCACTAACCCTAAAGATCAGAAGACTGAAAAGAAAAACTCAAAGAACAAGAAAGACACAGCCGCCACTAAACAACCTCCACTGGACCAGAATGCCAACGTGGAGCAAAATGCGAAGCAGAGCGGACAAAGCAAACAGAAGGGAAAGAATCAGCCGGACCAGAAACAGAAGCAGACTGCGGCAGCTGAACAGAAGATGGTTTTTGGTCCTCAAACACCATCAAAGGTAATGCTGACTAAAATGTATGAAAAGCTTTATTGACGCACAGAGGCCTGTATTTTATTCTCATAGTGGAAAAAGTAAATGAGTTTGTTTTCATGAATTTAAGGTGTGTATTTAAAGGGCTTCTATGGTTTTTATATCAGCCCTTCTTAAAGCTTTTTCCCGCTTGACCTGACACAGGTTTCTGCATGATGATGCTACTACATGTACAGTATATACAGTATCCTAGATGGCGGTCGGCACGCTCTCTGTTTGGAGAAGCAGAGAGGAGTACCGGCACGGAAGCTAAGCAATGTACTGCTGTGTGGACGCCACGTTAGTTTGGATCTGAAAGTAACACAACACAAACTAACTAACCGATAGATGCAGCGGTAAACCAGCAACTCCCGTGTTACTGTTTTTGTGAATGGAGTCTGGTTTGTAGCTTTGAAGACAACGATATAGCTTCAGTTCACCGTCGGAAAGGGCTGTCTGATGGCGAGGTAAAGCAGTGAAAATATTCTAAATATAGCTTATATTGATTTTTTTTTTTTTAGGTAGCTAAAATGTTTTCTGCATCTTCCGTCCAGAGCCGCTTTACCTCGCCGTCAGACAGCCCTTTCCGACAGAGAACTGAAGCGTTACATCGCTTTCTTCAAAGCCACCAGACTACATTCACAAAAGCAGTAATTTTACTATGCAGAACACAGGAGTATACATACAACCCTTCAAAAAATCCAAACTAATCCTTTCAGTTATTTCTAAATTTAGCACAGCTAACTTAGCAGCTACTGCTAGCGTTCACATTATTCATAACTTTATTGATTAGCTTTGATTAGCTTACTTTGGTTACTTGCTTTTTGCAAAGGTGTGTGGGCGTTTCCATTTGAAAAAAACAGAACAGAACGCAGATGAACCCTCCCTTTAACATGCACGTTCGATGCTACTTGTACAGGCTGACAGCAAAGGCTCCAGCGTGGACCCGGAGAGGACAGTAGAGCACACGGCGGTTCAGCAGTCTGCCAACGAGGAGGACTCGACTGCAGCACAAACCTCAGACGCTGAAAAGGGAAGTAAAGATGGCAGTAAAGATGGCAGTAAGGAGTCCAGCACCGCGCCTGTCCCGCCACCCAAAAGGTGATGAAGCTCTCTCAGATGGTTATACACATTCGCTGCCAGTTTTATGCATGTGCGTTATTTTAGCTCTTTCTGAAATGATTTGTTTCTGCTTTCTAGACTGACGAGGAACAACAACATTGCTACACGCAACAGACTCACAGTTTACTTCCATGCAGTTCTCTCAAAGGATTTCAAATTTGATCCAGGCGAAGATCATATCTTCATCCAGGCTGGGCACCCCCTTGGAAAATGGGGGGAAAATATAGTTGAGCTGTTTTTGACCAAGTACGTATCCTTGAATGAATTGTCAGTTAAGCTCAGATGGTGGTTTAATGTATAGGCGCATCAAACAATGATACATCCAAAAAATAATCCTTCAAAAGTCTTTAATTTTCTTTGCTGATTTCTAAAACATAGACTTTCTCCACTTTGACTTTATTTTCTTTTCCACGCAGGGATCTCGGAGAACATGGTTTTCTGGTCGAGGGCAATCTGCAGACAGTCAAAGCTGAAGCTGAGTCTGTGGCGATACCGTACAAATACGTTGTCTATATCAAGAAAAAGGGCAAATACGAGTATGAGTACATATACAAACTGGATTCAACATCCCACACTACCAACAGATGTTTGTTCGTGAAACACCTCCTCGTCAACGAAGACGGTAAATGTAACCCTCACTTGGTCCAGCTGTAATATATTTATCTGCATGCAAATGGCATCTGATTATTATATTACGATGCAGAGGTGTTGACTCGAGTCACATGACTTGGACTCGAGTCATCAGATTTGATGACTTAGGCTCGACTTGACGAAATATAAAAAGACTTGCAACTCGACTTTGAATTTAACGCCAATGACTCGTGACTTCACTTGGACTTGAGGCTTTTGACTAGAAAATACTTGATACATTAATAACCCAAGCCCAAAGATTAAAAAAGATGTTATGTAAATAGTGTGTGCAGGAAGGCGATCCACTGCAATAGGAGGTACTCCAACAGCTTTGGAGATGTTGGGTTTATTTACTTTTTGAGAGATCTTTTATTGATTTGTTTGGGAAGAGGATTTACTCGTGTGGAAAAACGAACTGAGCTGAACAAATTGAATTTCCATCTTTTGTTTATTGCTGAATCCCGAAAAGTGGTGTTTTTTTTTTGTTGAACTCTGGACTCTTTATTTTTGATGAATTATTTCTGGGACTTGCATTTGATTATCTTACACTTAATTCCCCAGGTCCACTTTGTTTGAACCAATCTGACAGCATCCAATCAAGTTGCAGAAGAAAACCATGAAGAACTAACATTACTGAGCGCCAGTTACTTTATTGTTAAAATGGCATTATATTTAATGAAGAGCGCATTATGACTTGTTTAGGAATTGAAACTCATAGTTTAGGACTTGGGATTTGACTCGGGAATTGTCAGTCTTGGCTTGGGACTTGACTGGGACCTGTCAATCTTGGCTTGGGACTTGACTTGGACCTGTCAATCTTGGCTTGGGACTTGACTTGGACCTGTCAGTTTTGGCTTGGGACGTGACTTGGGACTTATCAGTCTTGACTTTGGACTTGACTGGGACCTGTCAGTCTTGTCTTGGGACTTGACTGGGACCTGTCAGTCTTGTCTTGGGACTTGACTTGGGACCTGTCAGTCTTGTCTTGGGACTTGACTTGGGACCTGTCAGTCTTGACTTGGGACTTGACTTGGGACTTGTCAGTCTTGACTTAGAACTTGACTTGGGACTTGACTCGGGACCTGAGTGCAAATACATGAGACTTACTTGTGACTTGCAAAACAAGGACTTGGTGCCACCTCTGTTATGATGTATCTGCGTTACACACATTCAATTTCTGTTGCATCTTTTTTGTGTAAAGGGGACTGGCATCAGTATGATGACATCATCTGCGTCGAGCCGTCGAAGGGCATGCTCAAACGCTTCAAAGAAAGGTTCTGGCCCGAACAAAGGAAGGATCTGATTCAAGGCAGAGAGATCGCGGGGAATATAATGCTGGAGTCCATTTTTGATCTTCTCAGGAGCTGGACTGATACCAATCTGAGAAGTTTTCAGATCCAGCTGAAACAGTTCTGTCAGGTTTACGGGGAGCCGTATGTGTATGAAGAAAAAGAAAAGAAATGGAACGCCTTAAGCTACGGGGAAGATGATGTAAGTTCATAATCGTTGTGTACAAAGTCTAGATGCAATCAGGTGGAGTATAGCCAACCCAATTTACTGTCTCTGTGTCTCTGGTATAATTTCCTAGGTGAAGAAGATGCTAAAAGAATTCATGCTGACAAAGGTGATTCCTCAGTTGCGGAAGGACGGAGACGGGAAGATGCTCTACATTCAGGATCCCATGAGAGCGGCTGTGATCATGCTCTGTGTGATGAAACAGTATCCGCTCAGGCTGGATAATGGCGAGCTGTATAAGCTCTGCGGTGCGCTCTGTTTACCCAAACTAGAGAAAGACGAGTTCCTCCAGTACTGGACAGAGTTTTCTAAGGATGTCGCTATTCTCAAAAAGTAAGTATCCTGTAGTCCTATATATAAACTTGGAAAAAAAAGTTTGGAAATTTGTGTTTGGTGGATTATTTCTCTGTTGTTACAATGCTAATTGGCATTATATTTTACATCGTTGGAAAGCCTGTTTATTTACCTTCACAATGATGTCCAACTTGTAATGATCATGCATTTGTGGGATGAGCAGCACAGCTGATTATGTGGGTAGCGCCCAAGAAAAATTTGCCAAAATTCTCTGCCGATGCTAAACGGTGTATTCTCCTGTTGGAATTGATATTGTTTGGTGGATTGGATGATTGAACTCTTTATCAGTAACAAGGAACAAAAAAGACATATTGGCAATTTTACACTTTATTCATTTAATACACCGTCAGGAGCCTCAGTAGCGGGTGGAAGATCCATACGCAGCCACAACAGCCAGGCACCTCCTCCTCATGCTGGTCACCAACCTGGTCACACGTTGCTGTGGGATGCTTTCCATTCCTCAACCAGGATTCGTTGCATGTCAGCCA